>JAJHJA010001366.1:0-33139 GCA_021202915.1 Heliconius himera | reverse complement strand
TCCAACGGATTTTGATGCGGTTTTCACCATTAGGTAGAGTATTTCTCAGGGAAGGTTTATATATGGTTTATTATATGTATATTTTAATGTAATTTGACATAAATATGATAAATGTGCATAAAGTCCTACCCATTGAGAAACTTTCACGCATGCGCTGCTTTTATGGTAAGTCCTACATGAAAACAATGTACTAGAGTATTGTTCCTCTTAATAGGATCTACAAAAAAGTCAGCGACAGCATATTTGTATCTTCTAAGGATAACATACAGTGAGCATATTTCTGTCTAAAAATAGTAATTTGAATATATTTTTTATTGTGAGGGATGTTTGTCCATAATGGTATCAATCCTTATCCTTTTAAATACTTTATTAATTTTCTACGTTAAATGAAGATACAATTTGTCCTTTACACTAATTGGAAATTACGAATAGTTTTAGAGAAAAACGCATTTAATTGTTGACACATCGCGCCGGCTATAAACCGCAGATTTGGCTCATATTTCGTTTATCCCTTACTCATAAAGCATATAAATAAGTATATTAGTTACGTTGGCCATTTAATGTAGATCATAACTGTCTTTTACTGTTTTTCATTTTAATAAGTACTTTAGAAGTTGTTACAATATCAAAAAATCCTTGCTGCGAAACGGCTCGCCACGCGCCATGCGTCCCCCCGCGCCCCGCGCCCCGCGACGCGTCCGCCGCGCCCGTCTCCCCGCCTGCCTCTGTAGCGAAGTAGATTTAGATGCGATTGTACGTATATATTTAGAGTTTAATGTATTATTTCAGCGCGATATATTTAGTTTCATCTTTTTTCATTAATAGAATAGTAGGCTGTCTTTTGTTTATCATTTCTTTCGTTTAAGTATCCTGTTGTTTATTTTGTTTACTCTTCTTCTGTTCTTTTATTATTATTTTTTACTTTTTTAAACATTTCCTTTTTTAATTTAATTATGCCACGAAAAAAGTAGAACAAGAAATGCAAATAAAAATCGTTTAAATCTTACTAATGAAAGCGTAGAGGAGACGGAAATTAGACGGTAATTTAAATATATTTTCTTATTGTAAGGGATGTGTGTCCATAATGATATTAATCCTTATCCTTTTTACATAAGTTATTAATTTTCTACGTGAAACAAAGATAAACTTTGCTATTTCGAAATTACAAATAGTTTTAGAGAAAAGCTATATCGACTCATGTTTAACCCTTACTTTCAGTATTTACTTTGGCCATTTAATATAGATTAAAATGTTGTTTACTGTTTTTCATTTCAATAAGTACCACAGATTTAAAATACGGCACTAAAAAATTCTTAACGGCTCGCCGCCCACCACGCGTCCCCCCGCGCCCCACAACCTTTTGCTTATAAAAAATGGATCCGCCGCACCCGCCTGGCTTCTTTCCTCCGGTCATGGGAGGAAGGCCTGGTCATCATGTTGCCCAAGGCTGGGAAGAGCCCGCAGGGATACCGATCTATAACCCTCCTTAGCGCGGTCGCCAAGTTGTTCGAGAAGTTATTCCTCTCACTTCTCCAGTCGCACATCCACCCACGAAGCGAGCAAGTTTGACAAGCGGGTATACCACTCTGGTTATACTACGCCGCAACAGCGATCAACCGAAAGGAGAGTGTAATAGTAGTCTTCTTCGACGTAGTGCGCGTATTCGACCGCGTTGGCACCCGGGCCTATTTCATTAAGTGCTCAGAGCCGGCATCCCCAGCACGTCGCGCATGTCTTTGCCTCCCTGCCTCAGTGACAGTTGCGTGAGAGTTGAGAGTTCGAGGTCTAGCAGCGACTCGATCGCTGCCGTTGTTCACCAGGGCAGCATTTTATCACCTGCTCTCTACGCACTATACACTTATGTCATCACAACGCCCTAGCGAGTATCACTCAACGAGAAATCCTGCAGGTGGTCCAGAACCTCATCCTCCGTCGAGTGACGCAGGCGCCATACTAAGTGAGGAACACCACGCATCATTGCAACATAAAAAAAGAAAGCCTGGAGGTACACATTGGTCGTCTCACGTCCAACGCATTCCGCTGCGCCAATGTATCAACTGCACCTAAAGAGCAGCACTCCGTGGCATACCCGGCCGCCCGAGGTCAGACGTAAGACTACTTCCGAGGGACTTTCTATTCTCCTCCAAATCCGACTCATGAGCCCTGCATTGAACCTTGGTCGTTTAAGATGGGCCTCCCTCAAGAATCCGAGGGTCTCTCCTGACTGAGTTGACCGCCTAGGTGGCATTTGATAATCCTTCCAATTTCATACTGTGTCTACGCCCAGATGTCGTTTGGAGCTACTACGGAGATGGATGAGAGAATGCTTCAATTCTGCGCCTGGCTCTATAGCAAAGTTAATTTAGAAGCGATTGCACGTATTTTGGAGTTATCCAATAATTATAACGTATTTCATCGCGGCATAGTTGGTTACATCTTTCGTTTAAGTATTTTTGGGTAAGAGAATAGTAGGTAGTCTGTTGTTTATAATTTATTTCGTTTAAGTTTTCTGTTGTTTGTGACATTTGTTTAAGTGTGTGTGTTTTTTTAAACAATTGGAACATCCTTATTGGAACTACGAAAATGTAGGTTGCATTAAGGTTGCAATAATTTTCTCATTAGTAATTTTAAGTGCTTTGCAAACATAGGTACATTATATGAATAATTCAGTAGTTAAAGCGGGCGAAGCCGCGAGCGGGTCGCTAGTAAGTAATATATACTGAAACAAACACTGCTTACTGAAGAACATCAAAATATTCTTTGCTTCTATATACATTAGTCGATGCAAAACGTTTTTAATGTTATTATATTAATCTTACAATAAAAAAAACTAAATAAATTTTATTTCCCTAACGAAGCGAACAATAACTTGATGCAAATTCAAATGTAAACACAATTAATACAGTTAACCTCTTAAGAACTCTCGGCAAAAGCAAGGAAACAATTTAATTAGTACTTAACACAATAAAAATAGAAATAGTAGGTAATTTTATTAAAATTTGAATATACTAGACAAAATTAAGTCTAGTCCTTTATTTTTTTTTGCTCTTGCAATATATTTCAATTACATTTATACTTATAAAAATAAAATCGTAACTGATCGGTGTCTGTATATGGAAGATATAATAAAAATTATTACTGGGGCATTTTTAGTGTAATAATACAAAACAATAATTTATAAAAAAAATGTATATTTGTGTGTTTATCTGTTTGTCTGTGTTTTTGTTCACGCTAATATCAGAAACAACTTATCCGATTTAAATGCAGTTCTTTCTCACTATTGGATTCTGGCAAGATTCTCTTAACATTTAGTGTTTATTTTATATTACAATCTGTTCATAAATAAAAAAGTTATATCAATTTAAAATACTCGTACGTTGCTCAGCTAAATTGCTACTTGCTAAATGAATTATTTAACCAACTGTCTTATTGCATTGGCGAAATAGTTTTTAAATGTGTTGTTCTTTGATATTGTTTGTAAAATTATTATTTGTATGATAAAAAAAGAGATTTAAAGATTTAAGATCAGATTTTAAAATTTACACAGTAATAACGCATTATTTAAAAAAAACTATGCGTTTGTGGACTTGGAAAAAGCGTTTGACAGCAGACTGTAAAGTCTCTTTACAGAGATCACTCAGCCTGCGTGCGAGTAGGAGCTGGCATATCACCTTGATGTGACATCGAATCGGGTGTTAAACAAGGTTGCGCCATATCAGCTTTCTTGTTCAATTTGTATTTGTCCCCAAGGTGACGTGGGAGTAAAAGTAGGTGACTTGAGTGTAAGGTGCCTGCTTCACCCAGATGATGCATTGCTCATTGCATCACCAGAACGCGAGTTGCAGGCATTAGTCAACATTCCGAAAGAAGGGTGTGAAAATAAGTTATTAGAATAAGTGAATGAAGGTGGTATATTTGGGAAGTATGTTCAGTATAGATGGAAGATACGAGATAGAGTGTGGCACAAGAGACCTCCAACAAAAGAATTGGTTGATGACAGTGGACGAGGCGAAGGAGGTATGCGGAGACCGTAGCGCTTGGCGCTCCGTTCTCTCTGATTACCCCGCTAGGGATACAACGTGAAGCTAGTTAAGTTTAGTTTTTAGTTTAAATACGCTTAAATAACATTTGTATAATATAAGGGAAGGCCACTAGTTCTAAATATATGTTGCGATTTCTATAACTTCATAGTACGTACTTAAGTTGATATATGGTTCTCCATACAATATACTATATATATACGCATACTATACGTGACGTATACAGTGAATGTGCTCAAAATGAAGGTAGACATTTCCGTTCAAAATTTGTATATTCGTATGTAATATGCATTAAATAATATTACTGTATGTACGCTTTAATTATTATAAGTAATATCACTTACCTGTAGTGCTGTGTAATATAATTGTTACAAATTGAGCTGCCTTAGTTACGGCCTCGGTAGCTATCTTCGCGAATTAATTAAATGTTGGTTAAATTTAATTTAAAACTACATTAAAAAAACATATCTTCTATAAACAATACAAAGTAGGCTCTAACTCTTACTTCTTCTACTGTAAAAAGTTGTAAAATATGATCTTTTTGCTCAACGAATTTAATAACATGAACAAAACTTCGCATTGAATTATATAGGTACTAGCAGACCCACGCGGCTTCAGTTTCAGTTTTTAACAGGATTCGAAATAAGCCGAAAAAGAAAAATAAGTAGACATAAGTAAAGGAAATAAAATTCTTAATATAAAAAAAAATACTTGAGTAATTGAAATTAACAAACAAAATAAGTAAAAGCATCTAAATTCTTTAGCTTCACGCTGTATCCCGAACACAGCAGGGTAGGCAGAGGGAACCTAGTGTTAAGACACTCCGTTCCCCACTTTCTGCCGAATTCTGGAGGCATTGCGTGTTGAGTGGCAGAACTCAACGCCGCGCTTAACCTCGACACCAGAGCGAAGAAATGGAAATATAAATTTAAGTAAATATTTCATCTCCTCGAGTGGGGATCGAACCCACAACCAGTCGGTTTTGCATGCACAGCTCGTGCCGCTGCGCCACGACCGGCCTCAATCTAAATTCTTCATACAAAAAATAATAAAAATATTTAAAAGTTGCTTAAAGTCAATGAAATTCAAAACTAAATTGAAAAATTCACGAAATAATTTTCCCGTTTCGTCACGTAGTTGCCTTGGATGAGGTCGAGGTAATTTGCATTAGGGACGCGTCGGAGACATGCAATTTCCTTATAAACGCTACATTGCAGCGCATAGCCGCAAACACCGTCTGCGGGAACGATTCTATTCCATGCTGTAATGGTCAATCGTGGCGAGTGAATTAAATTCTTAAGGGTTTTTTTTTGTTTAACGCTGTATTCTGCACACAATAAGGTAGGCAGAAGTAACCTAGTGTTAAGACACTCCGTTCCCAAGTCCGTTAGGGTTTTTTATAATTGAAAAACGCGACAATAGCGAGTTGGGCTCGTCCATCAAGGGTTCCGTTCCAAAAAATACGTTCAAAAAATATGATTTAGATTGGATCAGCTTCACGCTGTATCCCACACACAGCAGGGTAGGCAGAGTGAGTAGGTAGTATCTCCTCGAGTGGGGTCCCCACTCACAACCCACAACCAATCGCTTTTACAGTCACACTTCGTGCCGCTGCGCTACGACTGGTCTCATTAGATAAGGGGTTCCGCACCTTTTCTTGATCAAGGACCACTTTTTTATCATTCTTGGTAGCAGGGACCACTATGTAGGTATAAGTCAGTCAGTCAGTGTCATAATCATGTGACTGTATACGCGACAGTTGTGGGTTCGCGGACCATATTTAGGCCTCTGCGGACCACTGGTGGTCCGCGGACCACTGGTTGGGGACCACTGCATTAGATGATTGATAAAATTATTATTTAGATTGGATATCTGTTAATTTTTGTTTCCTAAATGAAATAAAATGTATTGAGAAAAAAATGAATTTTCTTATATCTACATAGATACGACTACGAGAAATTATAAAAATATAGATAATTGTAAAAAAGTATAAAAATAAAGATAACCAAAAAAAAAACAGTTTCAATATATTTTTTTAATTTTGTATTAATGCAGCATATATATTGCTGCCATCAATATGTATTATACTCGTAGTATGTGTATTTTCATCTTGTGGTATAAGCATAACATAAAAAGCTGGCGTTATTTATCACTCTATCCTCCTGGGGTCTTGCGTCGTTTATATAAAACATAAAACCAAAAAAAAATCTGACACTTCCCCATAATGAAATTTGCCCTAGCTGTCATTGTGGTTCGATAGACTAAATATTTGCCCACATTCTTAAAGTAGAGGCCAGTCGTGGCGCAGGGGCACAAAGTGTGACTGTAAAACATACTGGTTGTGGCTTCGATCCCCATTCGAGGGTATGAAATATTTACTTAAAATTTATATTTCTATTTCTTCGCTCTGGTGTCGCGGACAAGCGCGGCATTGAGTTCTGCCACTCAACTCACAATGCCTGTCTTAATATTAGGTTCCCTCTGCCTACTACGCATACTCTGCAGTATGCGGGATACAGCGAGAAGCTGATTTGATTTATTCTTAAACTGTGATTAATTGACAAAGTTACATGTACATGTTTTCGGTTCGGTACAGTTACACGTAGTTAGTAATTTTATTGTTTTTTTTAGAATTATCTACATTCCATATATAATGGATTGTATAATTTGTTTATTATTAATTAGTATTGTCGAATTTACTTATTAATATTCGTTTAAATCCACTTTTAAATAAGTAAATATGAGTAACTACTTATTGTCTATGTCATATATAATGATTAGCAGTTAGCAACAATATCAGCTGATTGTGATTGATTTAATTAACTTCTTTAAAAGTAGTTTAAAATGTTAATATAAACATTAAAATACAGTTGTAGTAAGATATTTTACTAACACCCTACTAATTTAAGAATACTACAACAGCATATTCAATGTCTTATTTTTATATGACACAAAATGGTGTGGTTATTGGATACTGAATCCATACCTATATTATAAATTCGAAAGTAACTCTGTCTGTCTGTCTGTCTGTCTGTCTGTCTGTATGTCTGTCTGTCTGTCTGTCTGTTACGCAATCAGGGCCAAACCGCTAATTCAATTGTGATAAAATACTCATAAAGAGATACTCTATGGTCTTCGGATGAACATAGGTTACTTCTTTTTCTCATATTTGTAATACTGTCGATATATAATAATATATTAAAATACCTTTTAGTTTGACAGACAATTTATTCCATGCCAGCCATGTTAATAACAACCGACCGTTGCTAAGCAACGGTTTGCAAAGTTTGTTTGTTATAAGAAAACGTCACCCAAAATGAGCTTAACGCATACATGGCGTGCGCTGACTCAACCTTATGAGATACATGAAACCAATGTTTTACAAAAATATTGTTCTTTAATGTTTAAAAAAGTCCGCGATACATATACCATGTTTATCTATGAAGATTGAGCAAAAGTAAACATTTTAATTAATTTACTTTATATTTATCGGGTTTTTGTTGTATGTATTTTCTATAATTTGATATTGATCCTTATGAAAATGAATATAATAGTCACTTTTAGCATTTCATCTAGATTGAAATTATAGTTTACTGTATAACATTCTAATAAGTAATTAAGGAGATGTCACTGATTCAAAATGACCTAGCCTACGAGCGGCATAGTATGACCGACGTCGAGTCCCGCTATGTTCAAATTTTTATACGTTTTCTAAATAAGTATTTTTCTTTGCTAAGTGTGGAATAACACTTTAAAAATGTTTAAAAAATATTAAACAAATAGTATTCTCTCTTGCCAAACGATAATTTTTAGTAATTATCTGTAGGTAGCGGAAATTTGTAAAAATCTCCCTACAGAGATGCTATGCAACATAAATAAGTTGTGTCGACGAGAACGTATGGCTTAGTGGTCAGAGCGCCTGGTGGGTTCCCGGGTAAATCAGTAAAATTGATCACTGAAAGTCCAATAAAAATTAGTTCAGTTATTCTGGACATTAGCTCGGGGAAATAGAAAGACAGACAGAGACAAAAAATATAACATTTTTTATTGTATTTAAGTATTATGTAAATAACCACATGCACTTGCTAAAACATAGCACAACACATTTAATTTTAATTCTTTTAAATATTTATTTTACTTTGATGATATTAATAATGTAGCTGGTTTTTTTATTAATATTTTAATATGATTACGTTTACTTATATTTTTTTTCATTTAAATTAGATATTTTCAAAAACAATTTTATAAATATATCTAATAAGCATTCGTATAGTTCAAGCGGGCGAAGCCGCGTCCGGGTCCGCTAGTATCTTATATAAATGACACAAAGAAAAAAAACATTTTTCAACTAAAAGTTATTTCCCACTTTTTTCAGTTATTTTAATGCGTATTTAATTATTTTAAACAGATTTCATAAAATTTAAGACTATTTTTCCTCTCACGTCTCAGGAGGCTATAATTCACTGCCTCATAACAAACTGCAAGAAGGTAAAACAAAATAAAGTTGTATAATCTAATAAAAATCTCGTGAAGCTCACCCTTTTCATCCCCTGCCGACAAATTATATGGACATATTTTATTTAAGCCTCCCTGACCTCCACCAATTCAATTTAGAAAAGCTTCCTATTGTAAATATTTTGAATTTTGTTGAGAATTTCACTAAGACGAAAGACAAAGAGATATGGCGAGAAACAGAAGTTAAGAAACAATCAATCCTACTTAAATATGAATACAATGATTATTAAATATAAAACCCATAAAGTTATTTCTTGTTGTGTGATAAATAAGAGTAAGTATATTGAGGCCAGTCGTGGCGCAGGGACACAAAGTGTTATTGTAAAATCATCTGGTTGTAGGTTCGATCCCCGCTCGAGAAAATTAAATATTTATTTACATTTATATTTTCATTTCTTCGCTCCGGTGTCGAGGCAAAGCGCGGTGTTGAATTCCACCACTCAACAAGCAATGCCGCCAAAATTCGGTGGAAAGTGGGAGACGAAGTTTTTTAACACAAGGTTCCCTCTGCCTACCCTGCTGTGTGCGGGATAGAGTGTGAAGCTAATTTCATTTTAATTTAATTTTCAATATAAATAAGAGTAAATATACTGACATCTTCAAATATACATAATAATTCTTGCGTGCCTTAACATGGTTGTTTTTATGCAACAGCTAATATTACTTCCGCAATGCGTCTTGAACGCCTTAGATATATAACGCCTTAGTTAGACGAAACTGTAATAGTTCCCTCTGTAGAGCCGCTTCCATATCTTTATCATTGCAAAACGGGTACAAAGGTTATAAACAAATTAATAACTTTTGATTATTATTCTTAGTAAATGTTAACAGATTTAATTGTCTATTTTTGTACATTATACTTAAAAAAATAATATGTTGAAATCTTACTTAAATTTGTATAAACAAAATTATCATGGACATCCAAAAATTTTTTTTGAAGAAAAGATTGATTTGGATACATTTTTATTAATTTTAATTTAAGAATAATGCTAAGTGTATAAAGATGCGTCAAAATTTTGATTTATGAAGTGTATACAACAGTTTTATAATTTAATATTTCTTTTATAGAAGATATTCAAAAGGCAATCATGGCGCAGAGGCATAAGCGTGTGACTTTAACACGACGGTTGTGGGTTCGTTCCCCATTCTGAGAATGAATTAATATTTTAATGTCTTCGTTTTGTTACCAAGGCAAAATTGCGGCGATGAGTTCCATCATTCAAGACGCAATGATTCGAAAATTTACTGGAATGTGGGGGACGCAGCGTTTTGACATTAGGTTCCCTCTGCCTACCCTGCTATATGCGGGATATTGCGTGATTAAAAAAAATATATTTAAAAGTCTCGTCGTTATCTGTCAATACTAAAATATCGCTTACAAAATTTGGACATCATTAAAAGTTAGCTAATATTCACCAATTTACTGGCGGGCTTTTCTGATTTGATGTTAGAACTACAATAATCAGATATACTAGTATTTCAATTCACAATACATTGGTAGAGCCAAATGAAACGGTATTTGCATATTTTATTACACGTTCCGCGAACTGTAGATAGCAGTTGTACGCGGCGTGGCGTGCGGGTAATGCTTCCCTTAAATATACATGTTGCGGAAATGCTTTAAATTTTATCTAAATTTTTAATGTGGACATCTGAAAATTCGACTGTAGTACATTTTGTGTAAGTGATTAAAAATTGTGAGCATTTAAAAATAAGCTATAAAAGTTATAAATATACATAATCGTATATAAGGCCAGCCGTGGCGCAGAAGCACAAAGTGTGACTGTAAACGCGACTACAGTTGCCCGTTAACACGCTTGTGCCCCTGCGCCACGATAGCCTCGATAATATGATAATCGGCTTCACACTGTATGCCGCACACAGCAGGGTAGGCCGAGGGAACCTAGTGTTAAAACACTCAGTTCCCCACTTTCTGCCGACTTCTGGAGGCATTGCGTGTTGAGTGGCAGAAATCAACGCCGCGCTTTTGCTTCGACATCAGAGCAAGGAAATGGAAATATAAATTTAAGTAAATATTTCATCTCCTCGAGTGGGGATCGAACCCACAACCAGTCGGTTTTACAGTCACACTATGTGCCCCTGTGCCACGACTGACCTCTATAATAATATATGATATATATGATAGTCATATAATTGAAAACTATAAATTATTATAAGCTTTGACATCAAAGGATAAGGTAATCATTATTTTTTTTATATGAGCTTATTTAATTAATATTTTTGTATGTGTATATTGAATCAAATTTGGTTAAAAACAGAATATTACTTACTTTGATTATATTGTAATCCAGTCTATTCTAAACATATCGTAGTTGTGGGTTTGATTCTCTCTCGGAGGAATAAGGTATTTTAATTTCCTTGTTCTGGTAACAAACAAAACGCTACTTTAAGTTCCGCCACTCAACACGCAATGTCCCGAAAATTTGGTAAAAAGTGGGGAATGGCGTGTGAAATGAATTTTTTTGCATAATTTTCATTTTAAAACAAATATAAATAAAACTTTAAGACTTTGTTTTGAAATAATTATTCAAGTAGTGTAAGTAGGTAGAAACCTTAAACATAGGCTGCACAAAAATTTACAATTAAAGTAAAACGTTGGTTGTAAGAGCATATACTTTCACCAGACAGCCACATTAGAATGTAAATTAGCTGAATGTACGAGTACCTACCACAACACCATTTTCTGTAATTAGTTGCATTTACATTGCGGCTTACAAACAATAAGGATTAAGCGCACGCTTGTAATTTATTATACACTCACATGCTTTCAAATGTATGTAAGTACATAATATATAATGTTATATTGTTTCTAGTATATAATTTATATAACGAAGGAAAAATCCGAAAAATGGAAATTTATGTTTATATTATAGATAAAAACTATTACAATTTATATTTGTAGTTCATTTTGTACAAAAATAGCGCATTCGCCCGCAAACTTAAGTCCCAACTTAAGTTCCTCAATTGTACTTACTGGTGACATACAATACTGAAATTGGTACAAAATCTTTTATAGAGTCCGACTCACACTTGACCACTTTTTATTTATTACAATATGCAGTTGCAGGTTGATCCTGCCGGATACTTTTTAGTTACAATACACGAAAGATATACAGATTATTTAATTGTATTCTCTGTTCTTATATCATAATTTACTTACTATAGGTATATGAATGTATTATTAAAACCATCGTGAAGTAATGGAAGCTTTGACTGTCATTACGTTAGTTGTGTGTTCAAATTTTATTCGGAGAATCTAATATCAGAGTACGGCTTTGTGTTCCGTCTTTCTCGTATTCGGACGGAGCGAGAAAGAGGAGAACACAGTGCCTTAACACTATGGTATTTAATTCCTATTTTGTTATAAGGGGAATAGGATGAATGCATGAATGATAAAAAAAATCAAAATAAATCAGCTTCACGCTGTATTTTATTTGTTATTATGAAATGATGAGATAAAAATATATACTTATTAAGTGGGTAGCTGAAAGAATACTATGGTTTTAAAAGCGGATATTATCATAACAAAAATATTACTTTACAACACTTATTTTGTCATTTTCTAAAATAATATTTCATACAATAATGCATATCATAACGTCGAATAAATGCGACTTTGAGGAAGACATTATCCTTCCTTCAAATTGAAAGCACCTGCGCCGCTTTTAGACTTCTCCATTACAGACGTATAAAATGCCTGCCTCGTCTTTATTCTGTATTCTTCGTTGTATGTAGTAGTAAAATATATTTATTTTAAATTCAAAATTTAGAGCTTTAAAATGTGTATTTAATTTGGTGTTCATAATTTTTATTTCCACACAATTTTAAAGACATTATGTTACGCTTTTAAATCTACATCATGCCGTTTTATCTAAAAGTATAAAAAAAGAAAAAATATATTTCGGGTTTAAGCATTTCTTACAGTGACTATTTTTTTATTAGGTTAACGCTGTATCCCGAGCAAAGCAAGGCATATAAAAAGAACTTAGGAACCTAGTGTTAAGACACTCCGTTTCTATAAAGACACTTCCGTTCCACACTTTTTGTAAAATTCCCGATACATTGCGATTTGAAAAAGCGGTGCTTTAGGCAAAGTAGAAGCTAGACCGAAAAAATTAAAATATTACATATTTCATTCTCCCAATTGGGAATCGAACCTGGAACGGTCACGCTTACAGTTTATGCATACACACTTGTGATCCTGCGCCACGACGGCCTCATCATTTATTTCTTTGTGTTATATTTGTACCCTTTTATTGATTTTGATAGAAATGAACATTTTTAAATGAATAAAATTAATTTAAAAATTCTATTCTTAAAATATCCTAATACGCGCTCCGTATTGTTTCTAACTTTCTAATACTATTGAGATTATGCGTCATCTCGTCCATGAATAATTAACCTCTAATTTTCAATTCGAGGACTTATTGGAATATATAAATAAAATAATTTTATGAAATTATTGACTGACTTATGGTCTTATAATATATTTCCTAATTATGATTAACTCCATAAATATCTTAAGGCAGTTTGTATTTTTTTATTGTTGATTTATAATATAATAAATATAAATATTCAAGTTTTTCCGTGATAAAGTAAGATAAGAGGACGAATTTTATAAATTTTATGCCTCTTCGATTTCTTAATCAGCCTATCTTTACTTTTTCTATTATTGACATAAAATTATTATAGTTAAGTAAAGATGAAACCATAACCATCTTCAATATGTCCTACAGATTGTTATTTTATTTTATGTCACGCTGTATCCTAGCAGGGTTCCTAAAGCTAAAGCAGGGGCAGAGGGAACCTAGTGCTGGAACACTCCGTTCAACATTTTCCGCCGAATTCTGGTGGCATGGGTTATTTATTTATTTATTTTGTAAAACCCATAACAAATCCTGAAAATTGTATATCATGCAGCTGAAATCTGAAAAAACGATTAATCTTACTAATAATGTGATATTTTGTGAATGATTCCAGCGAAGCATATTTTTCATGGCATCATTATGCTGTATGGTACATACAAGTCTCTTGTGACATCATTTATCATAGCTCCTTTAAAGTGCTGTAATATGGAAAGATAGCTTCACTGTGTGTGTGTAGCGTGGTGTGTTTGATAAATCGTTGTTGTATAATATAATGTACATAAATGTAAATAAATTAAAAAATTAAATAAATATTTTTTTAATTTATTTACATTTATGCACAAATAAATGTAGCTTTTTAAATTATTAACATGACGACGTTTCGGAGCTTAAAGTATAAAAAAAACTGTAATTTTCTACGTGGCTAATCTGAGAAATAAATTTTACAATTTAATTTTAAAACTACATTAAGTATTATTTTTAAATGTTATAATTTTTAAAATTGAAGGACAGTCGTGTTGCAGGGACACAAGCGTGTAACTGTAAGCGCGACAGGTTCGATTCTCGCTCGAGATAGAGAGCGGCGTTGAGTTCCGCCACTCAACACGCAATGCCAAAATTTGGTGCGGCGGAATTCTTCCTCCTACTTCGCTGTTTGCGGGATACAGCGTAAAGCTCATGAAAAAAAATTGATCTCAAGATCAATTTACCGATAGCGCTACCAATCATCATCATCATTTTTAAACCAAAATTTTACACTTTTTATAAAGCATTTTTTTTTTTGAAAAAAGAAATGTACTAAGTTTTATTCTATTCAATATAAAGCAACTTCTGCTCACAAGTCCTGCGACTCATGTTGTGAACATTCGATTTTACGTTTCCTTTGTGTAATTCCTGGCAATGAACTGAAGAGGTCGCTCAGTTATTGACCGTTACCGCCGCCATTACGTGTTTAGTTCGTCCCTTATTCTATTTTATACAGGATTTCAGCTTTTATCGCTAATACAACTTATACCTATTGTTAGTTTGTTGTTTCAAATTACATACAAACTTAAATTTAAAAAATTAATATTAATTTAGGTTATGTCATATAATATACCTTAGTAATGACTGTTGGCCAGTCGTGGCGCAGGGGCACAAAGTGTGACTGTAAAACCGACTGGTTGTGGGTTCGATCCCCACTGGAGTAAGTGAAGTATTTATTTACATTTATATTTACTGGTGTCGAGGCAAAGTCGTGGCGTTGAGTTCCACCACTCAACATACAATGCCTCCAGAATTCGGCAGAAAGTGGGGAATGGAGTGTCTTAACACTAGGTTCCCTCTGCCTACCCTGCTGCGTGCGGGATACAGCGTGTAGCAAGTATATACATATTTATTATTGGTCGGTTTCTTGATGTCGTGCTTTCTATTTGCGTAAAACGTGAATTTAAATGAGAATAATACTTTTTCTTTTCTTTAATTCACGCTGTATCCCGCACAAATCAAAATAGGCATAGTTTTAGACATAGTGCCAAGACACAATTGACCACTTTCGTTTTGTCATATAATATTTATTTTATTATTTTCTATGGAATCTAAACTTGAAGTTTTCATATAAAAAATTACACTGGTAGGCTCAATATATATTTGATATATTTCCCAGACCATTTCTCACTGAGTCCCACGCGTGAGTATCACGGCTTCTGTATAAATGGCCTACCTGGCGGCTGACTGAGATGAATGGCGTTTCCACTTTTTTCTGTTGTTGACCTGATACCGTTACTTCCAAACTATATCATGTTTTATTCAAAGACATAACGCAGCTTGAATTGGTTCATAAATAATGCATATTCCACTTACCTAAGTTACTAAATTGTTTTATTTTCACTTGGTATTTAAGGGAGCAGGAAGAATTGCAGAAAACATAAAAAAAATATTGCCGATTTCATCTCATGTTACTTAGTTTTACATCATATTTCCATTTTCACTTTTTCTTTCTTTTTTCACTTTTTGCCTAATTCTGGAGGCCTGTTACGTGGCGGAACTCAACGCCTCGCTTTGTTACCGGAGCCCGAGTGATGAAAATATTAAACATTTCATTTTCTTGAATGGGAATCGAACCCATAATGTTAAGTTCATCAGATAATTTTGTGGCCATTATCCGCTGGGTAGGTCTTAAGACTATAAGATAGACTACACTTAAGTGTTAATGTGTATGTTTATAATTAAAAATGTATATAATTAAATTTAAAAAAATTAAATTAGCTTCACGCTGTATCCCGCACACAGCAGGGTAGGCAGAGGGAACCTAGTGTTAAGACACTCCGTTCCCCACTTTCTGCCGAATTCTGGAGGCATTGCGTGTTGAGTGGCAGAACTCAACGCCGCGCTTAACCTCGACACCAGAGCGAAGAAATGGAAATATAAATTTAAGTAAATATTTCATCTCCTCGAGTGGGATTCGAACCCACAACCAGTCGATTTTGCAGTCACACCTCGTGCCGCTGCGCCACGACCGGCCTCATGTATATAATTAAAATTATTTAAAACGTATATTGGTCAACGTAGCGCAGTGGGACAGCAAAGGTTATGGGTTCATTCTCCGTTCGGAATCAAATATCACGTAGTATCTCGAATTTGTAGGAAAGCGGAATAGGGAGTGTCTTAACCCTATGTAGTAGTTCTCTCTGCCTACTCTACTATCTGAGGAATAATATAGGAATCTATAAAAATAATAATGCTTAACATAATTGAAAAGTAATTCGCATTTGTGCATTTTTTACAAAAATAAATAATGAATATTATAATTGCCTTATTTTCTTGTTAAACTTAAACTTTAGGTACGCTTTTTTTATTTTAAACGATCATTACAACAACTAAGTTAAGAGCTTTATGCTAGCGTCGGCCTTAAGTGGAACGAACTTTGAAGAATTCTATTACACAATCTACCGTCCAACACTTCTAGCAATTTAAAAAAAGCGATGTTAAAAATCTTATTATGCTCTAATTTACTTGTTAATTTAGTAATTAAAACTAAAATAAATAGTCGCATAGTTTTTTATAGTTTTTATAGTTTCACTCTGTGTCCCGCACATTGCGGGATAGGCATAAAGAATCTAGTGATTGGACACTCCGTTTCCCAATCTCCACAGATTTTTTGATATTTTATATGTTGAGTGGCCAAACTGAATGCCGCGCTATGCCTTGTTGCTAGAGCGAAGAAATGGAAAATTTTCAAATATTTTATTCTACCGAGTGAGAATAAAACCTTAATCGTCGCGTTTACAGTCACAACCTTGTACCACCAGGTCACGATGAATTTCGGCACAATTCGGAGATATTACAAGTTTAATCATAAAAACATTTAAAAATAAACAAAATCTCAAGAACTCAGTCGAAAATATAAACATTTAGCTTAATTATACGCGAAGTCAATTACTAAACTTTACATAGAACGGAACAACCAACACAAAGTATACGTGTATTATTCAAGATCCAATTAGCGTGTAGGAGACGTGTTGAGTAAAAAAGTTTAAAAAATCTTTTTAAACATCTCTCGAGCAACACGGAATATTGTTTTTGCTCTCAAAGAAGGTAGCCAGCCTTATTGTAACTTTGAAAAAACACCTTTGTATGTGCTAAAAACGATGTTAACAAAGCTTAATATTATTAAAAAATCAGCTTCACGCTGTATCCCGCACACAGCAGGGTAGGCAGAGGGAACCTAGTGTTAAGACACTCCCGTTCCCCACTTTCTGCCGAATTCTGGAGGCATTGCGTGTTGAGTGGCAGAACTCAACGCCGCGCTTAACCTCGACACCAGAGCGAAGAAATGGAAATATAAATTTAAGTAAATATTTCATCTCCTCGAGTGGGGATCGAACCCACAACCAGTCGGTTTTACAGTCACACCTCGTGCCGCTGCGCCACGACCGGCCTCAATTAATATTATTGTAAGCTTCAATAAAATTTTTTACTACATTTTCATGTCGTTTTAAAAAACTGTTGTTTCGTTATATTCAAATGTACCTATAAGTACATACATTGTAAATATAACAGTTAATTAAATGTTTATATTTTCTTTTTTCTTCACATAAAACAGGATACACATTGGCAATTAAGCACCAATATATTTTTTTAACAATTTTATAGCGTTATTCCAAACTTAGGAAATAAAAATACTTTTTTAGAAAGCGTATAAAAATTCCAGAGACCAGTCGTGGCGCAGGAGCACAAGGTGTGATTGTAAAATCGACTGGTTGTGGGTTCGATCATGAAATATTTATTTATATTTATATTTTCATTTCTTCGCTTTAGACGAGGCAAAGCGCGGCGTTGAGTTCCGCCACTCAACTAGTTTTGTCAACGCAATCTTTCTAGGTTCCCTTTTGCCTACCCTGCTGTGTGCGGGATACAACGTGAATATGATTTTTTTTGTATAAACGTAGCGGGATTTGACCCTGTGCCTCTTGGAATCCGTCCAAGCACTCTGGCCGCTAAGCCATACGTTGTCATGTAGCTACGTCGAAATTAATATACGCTTGTTAAAACTGGATGAGTGACTTGATTTCACATAACATTATGTCGTTTACTGACACTACTGACAAATATTTTAACTGCCTCAAAGTATTGAGGCAACTTTCTGCTCGTATTTCAAATATTCTGTAACATGACAAAAATTTTATTGAAGTTTGTTATTACTTTACCTTCAATTTTGATTTTGAAAAAAAAATCTAGTCAAATGCGAGTTGGACTTGCATACTGAGGGTTCCGTACCAAAAACTGCATGTCAACGGGTAGTACAATTTATAATTATATACATGCTTAAGTTTGCGGACATATGCACCCATTTTATTACTCGGTGAATTTTATACGAAATGCAGCAAAATTGAAGCATAATTATCTTTCGATTGCGTTGACTGAGAACGTTAAGGGACCATAGGTGTAAATATATGATATTAATATCAGTTTAATGTTTCCACGCGATCTCGAGATTAATGCTCTTGACAAATAGACAGACGGACAAAAAAGCGATCCTATAAAGGTTCCATTTTTACTTTTTGAGATACGGAACACTAAAAAGAATAAATAATAAGTTTTAATCATAAAACTAGACAAAAACACAAATGTTCTTTATAGCACATTCTTCGTTATTTTTTTGTTTTATATCCCAGTTAGACTTATCAGGTACTACTAACAAACACTAGATGAATATTTATATACTCACCATGCACCATGCTCTAAATACAAAACAAATAGCTTTCACAACAAGGTGCGACAGTTACCTAACTCCATTTGTCCCGGTCGGTGGCAAGGCGCGCCTATCGGTGTACTCGTAGACCATCGGCTTAGAAGCTATGTTATTAGATTTATTGATGTACGGCAAACGTGATTGTATAATTTATAGATATAGAACGGATATACAGTGTTATGTTACGATATTATTCATTATTTTTTATACACGTATACATTGAAATAATAATAAGCTATGAAATAAAATACTTTATTTTTTTTTATTTTTAGGGATCCGTACCGCAAAACGAAAAATCGGTCAGTTATAGGATCACTTTGTTGTCCGTCTGCACGTCTGTCAATACTATTTATCTCAAGATGGTGTGGAGGTATCGAGCTGAAATGAATGTCAAATAGAAACTTAAAGCTAAGAAACTTAACACTTAGAGCACAGAAAAAAAAAGCTTTTAAATCAATGCAATCAAAATATACAAATGTTTAAAACATACATCGTTATTATTGCATTTTATATGAAATTTGCCGTATAATTAAAACCAATAGGGCACTTTCCGTGGACCTATAATTATAAAATTGCCCAAGAAGTGCATTATTAATAAAGAAAAAAATCCAAAACGAGAGAATTTGTAGATATTTAATAGAAAAAAAATATTACAAACGTTTTATTCGTATATTAATTTTATTTCTATTTATAAAGATTGATCTTAGAAAGTGAAAGATATTTATTTATTTTTGACGGAATTTACGTTAATATACATTAATGCCAAGAAATATAAGTCTGTTGATCGTCTTATGACACAATAATACATAATACAATAAACAAATATTTTTATATTAAAGATCAAACATCTCATCATCATAAATTATTAAGATAATGAATAGATAACAAAGGCCGGGATATTGAATAGAATTAAACAATGAGTTACACCTACAGAAGAAATATATATATATATATATATATATATATATATATATATATATATATATATATATATATATATATATGTGTGTATATATATATATATACGTACATATGTGAGTCGCTGTGCTTGTGTGGAATGAACGTTTTCATTCGAAGAGCTAATATTGACTGGGATAGTTCAGAATTGCATTGAAAATACAATATTATAAATGTATATTCGTTTATAAAAATATATTTGGATATATAAAAAATCTAGGTAAAAACCTTTTTTTGTATAATAATTAATTAAGTAAAGCTTTGGACGTGACCATGATCTGGGTTTACATTTTCATGTAAAAAGATGAAAAAATTAGACTCGATTGTGGATGTAGCTTTTAAATACTTGTATAATATATTGAAACAAGTGAAATTACTTTGATTAACTACTTCAGGCCAGTCACACATAGTGTGACTGTAAAACCGTCTGGTTGTGGGTTCGATCCCCACTCGAGGAGATGACATATTTATTTAAATTTATATTTTCATTTCTCTACTCTGGTGTCGAGGAGGCAAAATACGGCGTTGAGTTCTGCCACTCAACACGCAATGCTCCCAGAAGTTGGGAGAAAATGGGAAACGAGGGGGTTCCCTCTGCTTATTATGCTGTGTGCGGGATACAGCGTGAAGCTGATTTATTTATTTTTTATTTTTATTTTAATTTCTTCCCTCTGGAGTCGAGGTGTTTCGCCATTCAACACGTAATGCCTTCAGAATTCAGCGGAAAGTGGAGAGCGGAGTGTCTTAACACTAAGTTCCTTCTGCCCACTCTACTACATGCGGGGCACAGCGTAGACCTGAAAAAAAACGTAACATTTTTTATTTACCTAAATGCAATATATGTATGTATGTCTTCGAATTACGAGCGAAGAAAAGCAATCCTTCGCGTGATTTGGTTTTGAGAACACCTTGTTTTTTACCAACAAAAGGTGAGGGAAAACTGTTTCTGATAGACGACTTGCCTTTAGTTGGGGTATAAAATATTCTTGTTCCGGACCATTAACCTTGACAAAGATTGATTTTATTCTGCAAACTGCTAAGGAAATATGTGGCAGTGCTACATGCGCGAAAAAAACGTACGGAAAAAATAAACACGTTTTGTATTTTCAAAACTTGGACGAAAATGGAGGTGTTATAAGTTTGTATGTGTCTCTGTCTGTGGCACCGTAGCTCCTGAATGTATGAATCGATTTGAGTGCGATTTTTTTATCAAAGACTTGTTCATCTTAATGGTTCAGATTAGCAGTTTAAGTTTAAGCTACTTTTCTAAAACGAGGTAGTGATTTTATGGGCTGGGAGTTTTTTTTTTATTTTGCCTTATTAAGATTTTTAATTTGCCTACTTTATAAACAGTACTCCGTAATGGGCAAAAAAGTGTTCTCTTAGTAAATTCTGTTCTTAATATTTTTTTTTTATTACATATAAAAAATATAAAGCATAAAAATAATAAAACATGCTATTCATTACTATAATCCTAGAACATATATTATGTAATATACTAAATTACTAATACTACATCACTAATAATTCTTTTAACATAATATTAGAAAAATATAATCTAGCTTATTCATAAAAGTTAATCAAAAAAGTATATAGGACGTTTTCCCTATTTCTCAGCCGTTCTCGATATTCTCGCGTGAAAGTGAACGTGGAAAAATATAATAATATTATTATGATTAATATCTGCGGATGCACATAAATTTCTTGGTTCGTCGAGCGTATAGCGTAATATGTTTTATGTTTATCAAAATTATTATTGTTATTATGACCTATATATTATATTATGGTGATTTTTATATGAGTAAAGAAAATTGACTATAGAAAAGCAGTCAATTTTCCTTTTTTATGTTTGATTTAATGACATTTTTAGGTTCTTTTTTTACTTTTTTTATCGGCGTCACGCTGAACCCCGCACACAGCAGCGTGGGAAGAGGGAATGGGTAAATCTCTCATACAAGAATGGGCCGGAAAGTGGGAAAACACTTAAATGAAATGCTATTTCTAATTATTAGCTATATACTGTCAATATTGAGGGTTGTCGTGGTGCAGGGGTACAAGCATGTGACTATAAAAACAATAGGTTGTGAGTTTGATCCCCACTCGAGGAAATTAAATATTTAATTTCTTTGCTCTGGGTTCAGCCACTCAATACCTATATAATTCGGCCGAAAGTGAGGAGCGGAGTGTTATAACACTAATGTCCCTCTGCTTACCCTGCTACATGTAGAATACAGCTTGAAGCTAAAAAATTAAAGCTAATATTAATTTACATATAATTTCCGGAGCTTTTCTTTCAATAAAAGCTATTTTTACTTTTCTACTGGTGCACCTAATAAATAAATAAATTAAAAATAGCATAAAATAAAATAAGAAGCCTTTTATTTCTTGCTAAATTACAGTATTGCTGGTGCACCTATAAGTAATCTTATGTTATAAAATGTTTAGTATCGTAGCATAAGCTATATAATATTTTACGATTTGTTCCAAATGGTTCGTTTTTGGTTTATTAACAATTTTATGTCAAAAAGTACGGAAATAGTGTACAGGTGCTAGTAGCAGATTTATGCATAGAACGTTATGAGTGCTAATTGTAGGTTAAATTAAGTTGGCTGGGTGTATAAAGTAAGTCAAGGCCGACTATTAATCACTAATAGAAAATATAAGCAACCTAACCTCATTTCTGTACGAAATATTTTTTTTTTAGGGTTCCGTAACTTTAAGAAAAAAAGGAACCTTTTAAGACCTTTTTTTGTCCGTCCGTCTGTCTGTTAAGAGCGTTTATCTTAAGAAAACTTCGAGATATCGAGTTGAAATTCAAAACATTTACTCAGATGTACGGTCCATGAGTTCTTTAAAAAATAGTTTTTCTACATTTACTTAAAAAAGAGATATGGCTTATATCGCAAAAAAAAACGCGTATTTCGATAATACAAAAGCAAACAATATTTTTAGGGTAGGTACTTCCGATTGACTTAGAATTATGAAATTCGGCAGCTAGCTTTCGGCACTAGTTCAGGTAGTACGAAAATCTGAAAACTATACATTTGTGGTTAAATACTAAAAAATAATAGCCTTAAAAGGGAGATAAAATTTGGTATTAAAACTGTAAAATCAAGTGATGTATCTCTGGCTAAGCATGAATTTCAGAAAAAGCTCAAGTCCTCCAATTTTTATACGGGAACCTTTGTGGGCGAGCCTGACTCGTGCTTGTCAGGTTTTTTAAATTAAAATCAAATTAATAGATTCGACTTGTAGTATTAGATTGATAACTACTTTCTATTGGCCAGCCTAATTGAATTGTCGTGACGTTGGTATAATAAACTAGATTTTAATTAAATCTTCTTTAGATTAATATAATTTATTTTGAACTAGCGGCTCACCCACGGCTTCGCCCGCTTAAAATACATGATTACTGATTTAAGAAGCACAATCGATTGACAACTACAATGACTTCTAATATGATTTTTTTTACGACATTATCGTCAAAGAATTTTTGATTGTTTTAAATAAAAAAATACGACCATTGTTGATATTTGATATTTATAAAATATACATAAAGCTAATTATGTATTATACGTATATATTTCTGTAACTTTATGTTCTTTTTACCTATATAATATACGTCTCATCATAATTCTAAAACTCTGTTAAATGTGCTGATGTCAGTGAATAATTTAATTTAGGTTGTAGGATTCATAATATTCTTTGTAAAATAACTGTATTAATTGCATATTATCTCCTGTACAGTTTTTAAATTAGTTACATATATTATATGAACGAACCAACCAAAATATCTTTGTATTTACTTGATATTTCTTTCAAGATCGTTCTTTATCTCTGTGTTGAATTAAAATAAAAAAAAAATAGCTTCACGCTGTATCCCGCACATAGCAGGGTAGGCAGAGGGAACCTAGTGTTAAGACACTCCGTTCCCCACTTTCTGCCGAATTCTGGAGGCATTGCGTGTTGAGTGGCAGAACTCAACGCCGCGCTTAACCTCGACACCAGAGCGAAGAAATGGAAATATAAATTAGTGGGTATCGAACCCACAACCAGTCGGTTTTGCAGTCACACCTCATGCCGCCGCGCCACGACCGGCCGGTTGAATTAATTACGACTTAAACTTAACTGTTATGATTTATGAAGGTAATCTCCACTAACAATTCAACTTTGCTTACTTTATTGTATAAAATATTATATAATAGTGCTTCAAAAATATATATTTTCATCAACAATCATATAAACCAGACGTTTCGAATGTCATTCTTTAGCCAGGGTCATACCAGCGCCATTGCTATATAATATTCGCAGGCAAAGTAATGCCTTGAGTTCATTCAAATGACGATAACTATTTTTTTAATGAACTGATTTTGATGAACTAAACTTTAGTACTCAAGTTGAGTTAAAACAAAGCAATTGGTGAAATTTTCAAGTAAATCGGTTCAGTACTTTCAAAGAAAAATGCGGACAGAAATATGTCGACAGACAGACAGACAGACAGACAGACAGACAGACAGACAAGAAATTCAAAAAAAATCTTTTTGCTTTCTATTATTCTTTTTAAGTGTCCCTCTATCCATTTCAGTCAAAATTAATAAATGTACAGACAAAATATTTTTACTGTCTTATTATATATAGAGATTAAAATATTTCAATGACACCTGGCAAAGCTAAGAAAATCATGACTTACCCACAATGATTAAAGGCTTCAACGACCTCTAGGGGAAATGCTTATACTCGTATAAGAAATAAAAAAAAAATAATATTACATTAGCTTCACGCTGTATCCCGCACACAGCAGGGTAGGCAGAGGGAACTTAGTGTTAAGACACTCCGTTACCCACTTTCTGCCGAATTCTGGAGGCATTGCGTGTTGAGTGTATAAGATATTACTAAATCATAATTCTTTTCCTTGAGTGGAGTTCGAATTCACCACAAATATATCTTTACTTTTAATATACAAACTCGTTAACAGACTGGACACACAATTGATTATTTGTATCACACATTTCCTCGCTCTGGTAAAAAGCAAAGCGCGGCGTTGAGTTCCGCCACTTAAAACGCAAAGCATCAAAAATTAGTTGGAAAGTGGGAAACTGAAGTATCTTAATGGTAATGTAGTGTCATAACACTACCTGCCCAGGTTCCCTTTGCCTACACTGTAGATTGTTAACATACGCCTATTTTGAACATAGATCAGTACAAAGCTTATTTAATAATTGAACTTTATTTTAATGAGATTAAAATAGCGCTACATTAATAAGTGTAGTATTACACATATTTTATAAAGCCGATTACAGCGTCCAGTTCTCATTAAACCAATAATAAAGGGTTGCTCGTTTAAAAGGTTTATAATTAATAGGATTACATAAAGCTACTAGCAAAAATTCACATTGTATAATTTTATTAAACAATATTTACTATTTTATTATTTTACCTCGAAAATCTGAAAGCTGTAGAGCTCTAACGTGGTCTACCACGTATTATTTTTGCATATGAACACGTTGGGAATTTAATTTTTATTATATTTAAAATATTAAAAACTTATTGAATGTGTTATTTTATACTTAGGAAAGAAAAATATTTTATCAAAAACGTATAAAAATTGGATATTGAACCAGTTAAGTTCAAATGAAAATTCTAAATAATTAATTATCTTTGAATAGTCTAAATTTGTAAAAATCTCCGTATAGAGATAGATGCCAACGACTTACGCCCAATATTAATAATTTATCTCTTACGTCAATCTTCGATTGTTTCATATATCTATCCTATTTTGAGATTGGATAGATATATGGAACAATCGAAGATTGACGTCGGAGATAGATTATTAATATTGGGCGTTAGCTGTAACAAGTATAGAAGAATTTCGACGTAACTTAATGAGAACGTATAGCTTAGTAATCAGAGCGCTAGTACGGTTTCCAAAAAGCACGGGTTCAAAAGCCGCTAATATTACACAATTTTTATATATTTTCTAAAAAAGGATTTGAAAACATTTTATGAGGCCATTTTCGTGCGAAGTGCGGCATTGAGCTCGGCCATTTATTACACAAGGTATCGAATTCAGATGAAAAGCATAAAGTTGAGTGTCTTCAAGTAGGTTTTCTCTAAAAAAAATTATACGTTTTCTAAATAAGTATTTTTCTTTCCTAAGTGTGGAATAACACTTTAAAAATGTTTAAAAAAAAAAGGTTTTCTCTGTTTAGTGATATAAAGCATAAGCTAAAAAAAATTTTTAAATTACACTAGTGCAGTTATCAAGATACTTGGCGTATATAACGCTTTATTTACTTATTCTCAAGTATTCATATAGATGAGAGTCAGATCGATTCTTGTTTGAGAGATTTACTTTAGTTGTTTATTATTTGTTTGGGATATTTGTTCATTATTATTTATTTGAAAGATGTATCTCGAATATACTTACTCATATGTGGTTGGTTATTATTTATTTTAATTATAAGAAGAATATCCGTCGTTACTTTTTAAAGAGTGAGATTAATACTTATTTAGATTAATTGAATTTTTATGCGTTTTTTAAGTAAGTATTTTTCTTTCCTAAGTGTAGATTAACACTTTAAAAATGTTTAAAAAAAACAGTTAGATTTTTTATTTTTAAGATAATTTTCATTACATTACATTGAAAGTGGTAAATAAAAATATATAAATTTTACTTAAGTAAAGAGGAAACACTCAAGCACAAGCTCTTAAGATAAGCTCAGGTCAAGCGATTTTCCTCACTCCCGTCGAGTGTGAGACACTCGAGTAAAGGTTACAGGTTTAAGATATTTATCAACAATTTTATAGTAATAATACAATATTCAACATGTTGGCAACTTATACACTATACCTTTTATACCAAAATGAATATATATTTACAGAATTAGGCCATTTACAGAAATAAAATCAAATCACCTACATGCTGTATCCCGCACACAGCAGGGTAGGCAGAGGGAACTTAGTGTTAAGACACTCCGTTCTCCACTTTCTGCTGAATTATTTTTTCCAGAAATAGGCATTAGGTTGTCTGTTGTCTGAATTTAAAAGTAACACGCGTACAACACTTGGAAGTGTATATTATACAACGTATATAAAAATACCGTCATCAAAACAAATTTGATTATTAATATAAGAAAAATATATGAAATTAAATTCTAACATGCAATTTATAAATTTTTTACATTTTCTTCTATAAAGCGACAGTCTTCCAATCTGTTTAATGTCTCACTGTCCTCTTTGTTAGAGCCTCAATTTCCTTGGGAATCTTTTCCGAGACAGTATTTTTTTTATTAGTTATTTTTTAAAAGCATTCACTTGAACTAAATGCAAAGCAATGAATATAAGGATAATCTATTTATTTCTTGGGAAGAATATTTCTATCCTAGCATTTTGTACATTATAAAAATATAAAACAGTATTTTTATATTTTTAAACTGTTTTTATCTATATCTAATATAATAAAGCGAAAGAGTTTGTTTGTTTGCTTAAGCGCTAAAATCTCTGGATCTTCTGGTCCAAATTAATTTCGTTTTGTTTTGTATGAAAACTGCATTCTTCAGAAGTGCTATATAAAATTACGATGTTTAATTTACTAAGTGAGTCTTAAATAACGAAATAACAATAATAAGGAACGCTGTAGAATTGCTTTAAGCGCGTGCGCTGCAAATATAATTAATTATATGTCAGTACGGTGTATGACGAAAATAATTAATTTTATTAGTTCTAAAAAAAAGTTGGCGAAACCATAAATCTATCTCTTGTAAATAAGTGACAATAAGGCATTATGTGACAAAAAATAATTGAAAATGATATTTAATCGGTTTTTATTTAACACGAATATTGAAATTTACCAGTGAAAATTATTTTATCATCAAGGAAATTTAATGAAGATAATCTTCTTCGCTTATAGCATGTAATTTGGATGTATACTTTTCGAGAATATGTAAAATTAAAATAATTCAACGCTTCGTTTACGGCCGCAAGCCTACGCTCGAGTCCCGCGGGGGGCGCTCTTGCCGCCGATGACGTACTATCATACAGCGACGAAGTGTTTATGATTGAATGTATTAATCCGTTGGCGAATTCAGCATAAGATAAGTATTATAGGTGATATGCAGGCGAAGCTGAGAGTGGGCCGCTAGTATTGGATATCCGCTAGTATTGGTATCCCGCACACAGCAGGGTAGGCAGAGGTAACCTAGTGTTAAGACACTCCGTTCCCTACTTTCTGCCAAATTCTAGAGGCATTGTGTGTTGAGTGGCTGAACTCAACGCCGCGCTTAACCTCGACACCAGAGCGAAGAAATGGAAATATAAATTTAAGTAAATATTTCATGTCCTCGAGTGGGGATCGAACCCACAACCAGACGGTTTTACAGTCACACCTCGTACCGCTGCGCCACGACTGGCCTCAACTGACTGGCTAATTAATAAGTTGGATATAATTATTTTAGATACATGTTTATTATTATAAAATCTATACATCTCACATCTTTGTGGTGCAATACTAGTGTGGACAACGCCTAACTGTAAATGCGAAGGTTGGGATTTCGATATCCACTCCAAAGAATAATAATATTTCGAAAATTAGGAATTAGTGAGGAATGGTGTGTCTCAACACTAGGTCAACACTATACGATAAAAGTCCTATACGATAAAAAGGTGAAACTGCAAACTAAAACAATATAATAGTAGTACGTTCAATTTTACTCAGGTGAATACTTCTGTCCACGAGGTGTTTGATTACTCTACTCAGTAAAAATACCCAAAATTGGGCTACAAGACTGTTTTGCATTCATTAAGTATTTTGAGGCCAGTCGTGGCGCAGCGGCACGAGGTGTGACTGCAAAATCGACTGGTTGTGGGTTCGATCCCCACTCGAGGAGATGAAATATTTACTTAAATTTATATTTCCATTTCTTCGCTCTGGTGCCGAGGTTAAGCGCGGCGTTGAGTTCTGCCCCTCAACACGCAATGCCTCCAGAATTCGGCAGAAAGTGGGGAACGGAGTGTCGTAATACTAAGTTCCCTCTGCCTACCCTGCTGTGTGCGGGATACAGCGTGAAGCTGATGTAATTTTTTTTTTTTTAAGTATTTTGTATCAACTTATAGAATGTATATAAACTGTAGAGATATTATAATTTAAATAGAATTTAGTAGTTTAATTTAAAATGCTAATCTACAAACATTTATGTAATTATTGTTTTTCCGATTCCTGTAGGTATATTTTTAAGTGGATTACGTCAAATATTTATTATACGAGTATACTAGTAATTTCTTTTGCGGGTCAAGTCAAGCACTTGTAAGGGATGTCTTAAATGAATAATAAATGTTATTCTAACGAGAGGACCACGAGGCACAAAGATGGTGTTGTAAATAATGGATTTTGCTCAGTTTTATATATTTTTATAAGTACGTTCTATCACTATATATAAAAAATAGACAATTTATGAATTATATTTATAATTACCTTTTATGAGATAAGCAGTGGTAAATGTGTTGAACATGCATTTCGATTTTTTTAATTGATAAATAAAAATAAGTCAGCCTCACGCTGTCACGCACACTATAGTTTAGGCAGAGGGAACCTAGTGTTAAGACACTCCGTTCCCCACTTCCTGTCGGATTCTGGAGACATTGCATATTAAGTGGCAGAACTCAACGTCGCGCTTATTCTCGACACCAGAGCGAAGAAATGGAAATATAAATTTAAATAAATATTTCATCTCCTCGAGTGGGGATCGAAACCACAACCAGTTGATTTTATAGTCACACTTTGTGCCCCTGTGCCACGACTGGCATTTTCAATTGATCAAAATGAATAAAGTACTGAATTATGGAATAAGTTATATATATTATTTTCACTTATAATAGATTCGCAGAAACGTTTTGTTTATATTTATATATCCCAACAATCCTCTTTTAAAATATGTGATATAAGTTGTGTTGTTGAAATTAATTATAGTTTTTTTTATTTTTTTTATTAGCTTCACGCTGTATCCCGCACACAGCAGGGTAGGCAGAGGGAACCTAGTGTTAAGACACTTCGTTCCCCACTTTCTGCCGAATTCTGGAGGCATTGCGTGTTGAGTGGCAGAACTCAACGCCGCAATTATAGTTTGATTTTGTTTATTCCAATGAAATTTTACGGATAAAGAGTTCCAGAAATCCGAAAATTTGCCAACTCTTGAAATTTTTATTGCGAAATAATGCCTGTTATTTCGTTATGAAAAAGTGAAATCAACGTTGTTCGTAAGTTCTTTTTTAATTTACTTCACCTTCGTTTTTTTTTAAATCCACTCCGCGTTCAAGACATACACAATAGAAAATTATTAAATTAAAATAATCATTTAGCTATTTTCTATTGCCCGAATTTTCATTTATAAGTAAATTTTAAAAGTAAATTAAGAAATAATTTAACTAAATGATAAAAATTTTAATTTCACTCTGAATTTTCAGTTTATTTCATGATAAATGTTAAAAATTACAGTACATTTCAAAGTAAATGGTTGTAATTAGTAGCGCAGAAGCTGCACACGTCCTCGTTAGTGTGACACAGTTATCATCCAAGTGAGAGAAAAATTATATATCACGTACTAACTTCATATTAGCGCGCAGTTCATATTGTATACTACTTAATTGTAATATGTGTTAGGTAGTGTTCATTTCGATAGTAGTTGTTTCATGAATTTCCGCCCGAATAATTTATCTTATGGCTTAACTCAACGCCGCGTCTTGTTCTACCTGAGCGACGAAATAAAAGCAAATAATTATAATCAAGCAAATAAAATATTTATTTATATTAATATTTTCATTTCTTCGCTCTGATGTCGAGGCAAAGTGCGGCGTTGAGTTCTGCCACTCAACACGCAATGCCTCCAGAACTCGGCGGAACATGAAGAACGGAGTGTCTTAACATTAGGTTGTCTCTGCCTACTCTGCTGTGTGCGGGATACAGCGTGAAGCTGATTTAGATTTTTTTAAATTTTAATTATAATCATACTCCGAGTGGTATCAAAGCTACAATTATTGTGTGTTACAATAGCTCTCTTTTTATTATTTCGTAGAAAAATGACCAAAAAGTAGAACCATTATAGTTTCATAATGTCCATTTGTCAGTCCGTCCGAACGTTAGTCAGTCATTTTACTCTGGGAACTGTGGTGTATTGTTTTATAAACCACTACAAAATGATGTAAACCATAGTGGGTTTTGAACCCGCGCCTTTTTGGAAACCGTCCAAGCGCTCTGACCACTAAGCCATACGTTCTCATCGAGCTACGTCGAAATTTTTATACGCTTGTTACAACTTATTTATGTTGTTAGCATCTCTGTAGGGAGATTTTTACAAATTTCCGCTACCCAAAGATAACTACTTAGACTTATCGTTTGACAAGAGATTTTTATGTATAAAAATTTAAAATTTCGTGATATTAAATTTTAAATTGGTAAAAAGTGTGTCACCTCTAATTTTTCTAATTTTTGAACTACAGCGTAAAGAAAGTTAAGCAAATTCGATTATAAAATTTAATGGAAACTTGAAACGAAAATCGGTTTACACAAAATTCATTTTGTGGTTGGTATTGAATAATTATTCTTATAATATCTTTCAGTTGAATTGAGAACCTCTTTCTTTTTGAAATCATTAAAATAGCATATATTAAGAATAACAGAATATTATAGTGATGTTGATAATATATATTTTTTGTATGCTGCTACACAACCTTTCATAGGCAAATCTGATTCGAAGGGCTGTTTATTTTCAACTCTCCTCCTCCTCTCCAAGTTAGAAAATGAACTCAACGAACTCTAAATGCTGATTACATCTCTTGGCTAACCTAAATATGAAAGGAAGCGATTTTATTCTTCTATTCTTTATATGAATAAATAAATATGTATAAATCAGGCGAAAATAAAGAAAACGGCATTAATAGTAATATTTCTACTAAAAATGTTTTCATTCATTTTTAAATATATTAAAAATAATCGCGCAAATAATAAAATCATCATTTTGTATAAATAGATATCACTTTTCAATAAAATTAAAGAGGACTACATATTAACTTATTGTAGTGAGACCCGCTTTTTATTTTTATTTTTGCAGCAGCTTATCTTATCGATCGTGACCAGATTGCAAATGTGATGAAAAATTTTTGTAGGGGGGTTATTCTCATTTCTTAAACTTAACATTTAATAAATGTTCTTGACTTTTTATTATGATTTATTTTTGTATATATTTTGTGTTTGTTTTTAATATATCTTTTTCAGTTTCACGCTTTAACCCACATGTAACAGGCTAGGCAAAAGGTATCTAATGTTATGTTTACTCCTTACTTTAGTCCAAATTCTGAAGGTGTTGCGTATTTAGTGGCAGAACTCAACGTTAAATATTTTATCTCAACTCAAGCTCGTTTAGAATCGCACGATTGTGCTCCTGCTCGACGACTGGCCTCATTTCTTACACATAATATTTATTTGGTTTCTTAACTTATTATTATTGTTATTTGTCTTTTTTTTCGTGCTATAATAATGTTATTTTAATAATTAATAATTAAAATTGTATAATGTAGTTATATACACTCAACTTAAGCTTTTCGTGTTGGCTAATAAAGATATTAAGAAAATTATGTTTCTACAATTTTTTTATTTTGCAACATAAATATATTGTTAAAAGGCTCAGTAGCAGTTTCAGAATGTTTTTATCGTATCATGGTAATTAATAACTTAGAAAAAAATCAGAAAGGTAACAAAGGTCAGCTATGATAAAAACAGAAACTTTTTCAACGTTTATTAACTCTACCCTTTTAATTACTTTATAATTAAAATGTATTTCATTCTCAATAGAAAAGAATAAATCTTTGTTTTTATATAAAAAAAAAGTTAATTCCTTATTAATCATAATAAAATCAGCTTCACGCTGTATCCCGCACACAGCAGGGTAGGCAGAGGGAACCTAGTGTCATAAGACACTCCGTTCCCCACTTTCTGCCAAATTCTGGAGGCATTGCGTGTTGAGTGGCAGAATTCAACGCCGCGCTTTTTCCTCGACACTAGAGCGAAGAAATGGAAATATAAATTTAAGTAAATATTCCATCTCCTCGAGTGGGGATCGAACCCACAACCAGTCGGTTTTACAGTACACTTTGTGCCACTGCGCCACGACTGGCCTCAAATTAATTGACTAATTCCTTATTAAACGTTCTGATATGCAACAATATAGAAAAGAATAAATTAATACAGTAAGCGTAGACTATTTTAAATAATTCGTTCTAAAAGCTCTTAATCTTAAATACACTAATACATGAAATAACAGCCAGCTCTTAAAAGCACAAAAAACGATATTATGTACATTCGATTTTTGAATTTGTCGAATAATATTTATTTAGAAAAATATTTTTTTTTGTATATGTAATTTTAGTGACAAAGTAACCCATCCTTATGCAAATAAATACTCGTATGTTAGGAAAGTTGGCTCCCAATCCGTCTTCGCCGTGATATGCACATCCTTACA
>JAJHJA010001365.1:0-81920 GCA_021202915.1 Heliconius himera | reverse complement strand
TTTGCGTTTAGAAAAAGTTTTTTTCTTAGTTTTAGTACACATTCGCGTTTTATCCATTATTATTTTAAAAGTTTTATTTATTATTTAAATTAACTTCCGCTCTTTCAGTTAATTCTCTCATTTACTTATTAATAATAACGTTTTACGTTATATTATGCAGAATTTTAATAAAAAAAATCTTCTAAGATGAAGGCTAAGGAAAAGTAAATGAATATAATGTGTTCACATTATATTCTCTTACCTACTTATTTATTTACTTCAAATTATATATATATATATATATATATATATATATATATATATATATATATATATATATATATTAACTTTTATAAAAAAGAATAGCATTTTCCTATTCTTAGGATAACGGAGTGTCTTAACACTATATTCCATCTGTCTATACCTGAGAGGCGAAAAACGCGAAAAACGTCTTTATACAAAAAAACGTGCGTAAATAAAACGCTATTTCAGAGTGTATTGTAACGAGGCAAAACGCGCCGTCGGCGGTGAAGTCATTGCGTTCTGAGCGGCGGAAAGTGGTGAACGGAAGTGTCCTAATCGGAATGGAGAGTCTCAACACTAGGTTCCAAGCTTCACTCTGCCCACCCTGCCATGGGCGGAAATCAGCGTAACGCTAAAAAAGAAATAAAAAAACGAATTATTGTATCGTACATGATTTTCAATGGGACTCACGCTTTTTTTTGTTTTCTATTATCCTTTCCACTGATCCGATTCATTCGCATCAAATTAGATAACCTTTTGATTCTAGATAGTACTTAAATGTAACTATATATTTATTCTGTACTGTTTTAGTTTTATTTTACAAGCTATGGGTGTTTTAACAAGTAAATATATACCTATTTAAATAGTATGTATAACTTACGATGTGTATAGTGATAGTGGATTTATAAATAAAAGTGTTTGGGGGTTCGAATCGTATAGAAATTATTTTGTTATATTACTTAAATAAATTTATGTGAACATAACCTCAAGTTTTAGTTAGATTTCAATTACGATTTACGGATAACTGCTACTAATATTATAAATGTGAAAGATTATGTAGTTTCTTTGTTCCACATTCATGCAAAAATTATTTAACGGATTTAGAGTTGTGTACCTTATAAGCTAGCAGCAGAATAAGACATAAGCTTCCATTTATGTAAAGGTTTTTGTATATATTTTTTTCAGCTTCACGCTATATCCCGCACACAGCAGGGTAGGCATAGGGAACCTAGTGTTAAGACACTCCGTTTTCCACTTTCCGCCAAGTTCTGGAGGCAGTGCGTGTTGAGTGGCGGAATTCAACGCTGCGCTTTTGCCTCGACACCAGAGCGAAGAAATTAAAATATAAATGTAAATAAATATTTAATTTTTTCGAGTGGGGATCGAACCCACAACTAGTCGATTTTACAGTCACACCTTGTGCCCCTGCGCTACTACTGGCCTCGTTTTAGTTTCATTCACTATAATATACAAATAAGTTTAAGCAGCCGAAGCTGCGCATAGGTTTCTAGTTTCGTAATATAAGGCAAATCGATGTTAACATAATCTGAAATTTTATTCTATTAGGATTTATAATATTTTAACGGTGATTTTTAAATATTTAAAAATATTATGTAAATAATATAAAAACTGATGGTAGCATTATACCATGTCGGTGACTACATTGAATTTTATTTGTGTTAATTTTATTTTTTACCCACCATCCCACCATCTTTGTTTACCCTGACGTAAGGGTTTCCCCTTGAAACTGATGAAACTTTTTTTGGTTATACCCAATATTATCTAGGATTTTTTTATTTCTAGCTTTCAAAACATGGCCAAGGCATCAAAGTCAATTCTACAAAATAACAAGAAACGCTATATGTTTTTGGGTGAAATCGTCTACAAGTGCCACAGTAGGTCTGACTGACACACCAGAACAATATTGTGCGTATAATGTAAGTATAACTTGATTTAAGCCTGTATTTATAAATTAATATTATAATGTTGAAGTGTTTGGTTGGTTGGAGGCGTTAAACTCAGGAAATATTGGTTCAAATTGATATATCTACATTATTGTCCATTATCAAGGAAGACTATTTCTTTTTTTTTTGCTTCACACTATTTCCCACACGTAGCAGGCAGTTAGATGGTGACAAGACACTCCGTTCCCATTAAACACTTCGGTTTCCTACTTTTCGTCGAATTGAAGTTGAGTGGCGGAACTCAACGCCGCTCTTTGCTTTGTGACAAGAGATAAAATAAATTAAAATATTATTCACTTCCTCAACTGGGAATCGATACCCCCTGCGCCACGACATCTTCACATATGTTATGATACATCCTTAATTATTAATAAAAATGTTTTAGCTTGAATTAGAGCAAAATAAATGTAGTTTAAAGGCAGATTGTGTCCCACTCTGCTGCATCACCACACCTCATATCCTGCCAAGGGAAGAATTCAAAAAATTCTGGATAACATGGAACAATGGAAAAATAATCTTCGGAGAAGGACAAAAAACTATTATTTCTTACCAATGTTCTGTTGACCATATAAAGTATGTTACTTTTTATGTGACCAGTGGAATAAGATGCGTGGAATGGAAGTGCTATTGTGAGTTATTGTTCGATTGATTAAATTTCAAACGGAATTTCTATCGGTTATGTTAAGTAATAAAATATTAGTCAACGTAACCCCACCTTATATTAAAGTTTGGAATAAATTAAACCTATTATTGATTACCTTATTGAATTTTAGTTACGTTGTATAGCACACTATGGTCAATAGGCATAGAGCAGTGTAGGTAGTGTTAAGAAAGTTCGTTCTCAACGGAGCAGCCAATTTTCGAGATATTACGTGTCGAATGGCGGGACACAACGCCAGTCTTATATTGTTACCAGAGTGAGGAATTAGAGCGAGTATTCTTTTTTTTCGTGATAGGGAATCGAACCTATAACTATTGCGTTTATACCTCTGCGCCACGATAGCCTAAAAATACGGCGGCAACTGAGTAATTTTTTTTATAGAAATATTGATGATATTTCTATAAAAAAAACTATTCCGTTACTCACTGACAGGCTGACAGACAAACTAAGCTACGTAGCATAGCTCACATTTATGTATACGAGACCACTGTGAGACGAGTGGACCCATTACGGACTACCTTGAAGTGAAATTTTATTTTAATTTATATTTTCATTTCTGCGCTCAAGTGTCGAGGCAAAGCGCGGCGTTGATTTCCGCCACTGAACACGCAATGCCTTCAAAATTCTGTCAAAAGTGGGGAACGGAGTGTCTTAACACTAGGTTCCCTCTGCCTACCCTGCTCTATGTGGGATACAGCGTGAAGCTGATATATTTATTTTTAAATCTATTAACTATTTGAACAAAGACAGTTACACTACGTAAAATTAACAGAAATACCAACTGTTTTAGTGCCACCACTTATAGAAACTTTACTTGTAAAAGAAATTAAAGGTGGAGGACTCAAATGGGTGGAAATGGAGGAAGATCAGGAAGATGTTCCAGAAGACGCTTTAATAGGAGGACATGAGGGAGACTTCCTTTATATAATGAGGACTGATTGTAGTGGCTCTCTTTTACCTGGGAAGTATCTTCCAAGTTTGGGAGTAGGTTTTGTGGCTTTTCGGAGTTATAGCTTAGAATGTATGCCTAGGGTAAGTCGGTGTAAGTCCTACTATTATAATAGATATAATCCTGTAAAAGTGAGGACGGACACAAAGTTTGAACTTGATAGTTTTTTAAAGACTCCCCTTAAATAAAAATAAGCCTTCGACGGAATATTTTTTTAATTCAAGTCGTAATCTTTTTATTAAATCCGTCTTTTGTTAAAACTATCAAGTTCAAACTTTGTGTTGTTGCATATGTCAAAATTGTGTTATATATCATCGTTGGTTGTAATATTCTTAAATTTAACCCTTTCACGACTACGGGGACACATTTGTCCCAGATGATAAAATTGAAGGTAGTCAGGAAAAAAGAAACAGATATGCGTTTTTTGTTGTCAATTAGTTTCTAGAAGTACCTTTTTATTATTTGATTATATTTAATTAGCTATCCAATCATCATACTTTAACTTATTATCATTAAAAAGTGGCCGTTTGCTCCGCGCGGAATTCCAATACTTTAGAAAAGGATTTCAAGGAGTAAAAGTGACGTTTAAGGTTTTATTTCCTAAAATATTGATTCAGTGGTAAGTATTTATTAAGTTTGTACACTTAAAATATATTTTTTTGTGCTTTCTTCTTGCACAAGTCGTCGTAAACCAAAAGGGACAACATTGTCCCTATGGTCTATGAAGGAGCTATTTTGCACATAAATTTTGTTGCAAAAAAAATTCATTATTACCCTCAATTATTTATTTTTATTTTTTCATATTATATTTTGAAAGGGACGTGGAATTTTTGAACTCAAGGAAGATTTCGATATATTTTAATGAGATTTAATAATTACTATGACGACAATTTACTGCTTGACGAGGAAGATCAAAAACTATTGACACAGAATTATGACCAAGGCGCATGATGTAAAGATTGATGATACAGCATTGCAACATCTAGAAATAAAAGACAAATCACCTGAACTTTCAATTTCTGCAGTAAATTCTACCATAGTACCACAATGCAACAGTCAACCTGATTACGTGCAGTCAGAGAACATACATTCCAAATGTTTTTCCTAATGTGGAGTATCAATTCAAAAAGGTACTATTGATATATTTGTTTCTACATAAAAATACTTTAGTTCAAATCATAGAGTCAGTTCAGATAATAGAACTAAATAAAGATATATAATACAACAAAATATCGCCTGTAGAAACATACGTTGTAAAACGACGTAAAACTATAGTCAGCAGAGAAAAATTATGTGTAATGTTCAAGTATAATATATCACGTTATAGTAATAGTATATCACATTAAGAATATGCGTGAAATTGATCTTACGAACCAACATAATGTGCTAGGAACTAGATCGAAAATCTAAAATTAAGCATTATCTACGATTATTCTTTGATTTGTTTGATATGGCTGCCAATAACTCGTATACAAAGGTTTTTTTCATTGTAAACCTTTATATTGTATATAAAGGTTTACAATGAAAAAAAAAATGGAAGGAAGTCTTTTTACCAGCCTACAGCAAGGCAAAAGGCAAAGAGCTTTAGGCAAGTCGTAGCTTGGTGTTTATTCAACGGCTTTACTACCAAACACCTCTGTATCTATCCAAGAACATGTCTATGTTCTGATTTGAAAAGTAAGTGTCGTACGAAAATCTACAAAGCCACAGTTACCATTACAAGCAATGGATGAAGCCAGTGTCCGCAAGAGATGCGTATTGTGCCAAGAATAAGAAGGAAAACTGTACAAATGATAGTAGTGCTGATCTGTAAAGCTCATCTCTGCTATACAAATGAAAGAAATTATTTCGCTGACTTTCATAACCAGTATAATTTTACTATTTAAGTATTTAGGTGAAGTAGTATATTATTTCGTTGAAAAATAAGAATATGTGTAATAATCATAGCGATTTGTTTTATTAAACCCCCTACTTAATTTATAAATCATATAATTATAAAGATGATTTTTATGACAATAAGTTACCTCTTACGACCACAGGGACAGCCGTGTCCCATAAAAAAACACAAAAACTAAAACTAACTTTAATATTTTTCTTTAAAAATATGTTTTTTAGATCCACAATAAGTTATATTAAACAGTTAAAATGAACGCAACACCTCTCAAAACCTTATGGTCCCGAAAGGGTTAAGTTCATTGTTACCTTTTGTTAAATCCGTCGGTCTTCGAATCGTTATTCCAAATTTTTACTATTATACTGTAGTTTTGTCACTCATCTAATAGTTCATAGTAGAAAAGGAAATGAAGTAAAATTCGAGAAAACTAATTAGGGAATTCCCTATTTTGAAAATTAAAATGAAAAAGAATTAATGAAAAAGGTCTCTGATTACGTCAGAGGGACGAGTTTTAAAGCTTTTAAGCTTCATAAAAAAGCCTGTAGTAAGAACTTACCACTTCTGATCGCATGGCTGTGTGGGAAGCAAGAAGCTGCGTGGTAGATTCTATATATATAAAAGTGAATCTTTAGGTTCACTCTGCCTACTCCACTTTATGCAGGATAGAGCGTGAAGCTCAAAAAAATATTTCCTTATTCATAGTAAATTACTAATTTTAAAATACTAATTTAAATTAAAATATTCCAGGAAATATTATGCGGGTACAATTGAACCTGTGTAGCCGTCAATGGTAACAAACTACCAATTGATGCTGTAGAGGGAGGTTATACAGAGGATGGTGAAATACTTTACGTAGGCAGAGTACATCACGAAGGCCATTTAATAATAGGCAAAGTTCAACCTTCTACAAAACTTTGCTACTTTGCTTTTGAGAATATGCAACATACAGCTAGATTTTTCGAAATATTAGTTCAGCTACATAAAGAAACTGTAAATGTCGTTAGTGTAGCAGCACAGGAATATTGTGACGAGGAAGAAGAATAATTAAATAAGTGTTGTTAGAAACTTTTTTTCTATTATTTGCTTTATTTCGTTTTATTTAAATGTATATAAAATTTTAGTAAAACCGTACCTCCAAAGTTTTAAAAATAATTTGTAAATGGAATGAAAAATGACAATATTTTTTTATATTTTGAATATCACATGGATAGTGACTAGTTCTAAACTAAACAAAATGAAAATTATATCTGTTCACACGCTAAAATTCATATTTATAGCATCAAAATACGCGTCAACTTGTCCAGCCAGGTTAAAAATCTGGAAACGCGCAATGTGCAAAATAATGGTAGATCAGGTGCCCCATTACGCCTGTTTATATTTGATTTGGTATATATGATAAGATTAACTACTCTGATTAGTTAGCTCTAGTATTCAGACAGTCAACCTGTAAAGATTTTAAGATAGATGAAAAATTGAGAATTGTATGAGTCATTATAAAGTTTCAAAAAACATGTATAATTTCCAAGCATAATTTGGTAAAAAAATGTATAAATAGTCTATATAACCATAGATCTTTGCTTCAAATAAGACAAACGATAAAATTAACACATTTTTGACATGTCAATCTGACATGTGCTAAATTGACAGAATTGAACAAACAAAGCGAAGCCAAAAAATTGAATGAAAAGTTCGTTGAAATTATTGTTTCCTTGTTATTTATTGTTTTAAATAAACATTTGTATACAAAATGTCGTTTGATTTAAACGCAATAAGTTCAGCGCTTAATGAACCGAACAGAACACTTAGCGGTGTGGATTTTTCCGGAAAATCCTTAAAATTGGATACTGAGCTAGATGGTATGAATTATATTATATTTTCTTATAGACATCACTTGTATCACATGTTATTTTATATTACATACATAAATAATGATGTTTTTTTTATTATATTTTTTGTTTGTATAGTAACAGTTACTATGTAGTATGTAGTTATAATGGTCTTTACAATACATAACCTCTTCCTGCTTTCGTAAAATCTAAAGATATTCATTGTTTCTATACATTAAATCACAATGAGTATATTATTAAATAAAGTATGATGAGTTGGAGTTAATATGTAGTCATTATATTTACCTACTTGTGTTGTGATATCTATAGGATTGTTTATGGTAATTTTATTAAATAACTAGTGTAATCTATATATATAAAAGGACTTGTGCTGACTGACTGAGGTAAGACGCACGCAGAGCCGTAACCGCTGATGGTAGAAACGTGAAATTTGGGCAGATGTTTATTTTCATATTCTGGACATCCACTAAGAAGGGAATTTGAAAAATTTTAACCCTAAAGGAATGAAATAGGGGTTGAAAGTTTATATGGAAAAAAAATTAAATCTGTACTGATTTTTATAAAATTTGAAATTCAGACTTTTAAAAATATTTCATTGAACACGTGTTTCATGGTTTTTAAGAATTAACCCCCTAAGGATTCAAATAAGGGGTTGAAAGTTTATATGGAAAAATCTTTAAATTGCCACCGATTTTTATAAAAAATTAAATTCAGACTGTTAAAAATATTTTATTGAACAAGTGTTTCGTGGTTTTTTTAGAATACACTCCTAATAAGCGGGCGAAGCCGCGCGCGCCCTCTAGTATGTATATATAATTCATACAAAAATAATCACTTCAAGATCATTTTATTTGCGTTCAGGTTGTGAGTTTGATAGCCATGTGATAGAATAAATTCTTTTTATTTTACCACTCGGGCAACAAGACACATTGTAATATCTCAATGTCTTTCTCGAATATTAATATACTAATTATATAGCTTTATAAAGAGACTGCAAATGTTGTTATTATCGCAGCGCAACAATATTGTGATGAGGAAAATGAAGATCAATTAAATTTGTGTTATTAGAAATAAACATTTTTTTTGCTGCTATAATATTTTACTCACATAAAAGTACTTTCATTCAGAAAAAAACCATACTGTCCATAATTTTAAAAATAATTTGTAAATTGAATTAAAAAATCACAAAACATTTTTTAATATTTTGAATATCTTAGGGATATTTACTAGTTTCAAACTAAACAAAATGAAAATACTATCAGTTCACTCATTTATTATTTATAATTGACTAAAATTCATATTTATAACTTCAAACATGCACACTTTGTGTGTACAATTATAACAACTCTAGTGAGTTGCAATTGTATACACAAAGTGAAAATGGAAAAATAAATATCTTTTTATAATATTCTCTCTCCCTGTACATAAATTAAAAAAGCCTATTAATATTTTTTATTTCAGCTCAACCCATAGTAGATGCAATCAACAGTTGTCCAAACCTCCAATATCTTACTCTCACCGGCAACACATTGGGTGTAGCAGCGGCACAAGCAATTGCCAAAGCCCTGTCCAAACACCCGGAACTTAAATCTGCAAGATTCTCTGATATGTTCACTGGAAGAATGAAAACTGAGATACCACCAGCTTTGGTAAGTTATTAATATTTAATTTTAATTCATTTCAGATACCATGGGGGACAGTGTCACTGACTCTGACGGTAGATGCACTGGTTGTGGGTTCAATTTCTTGCTCTGGTAACAAGACAAGCATATAATTATGTTTTTTTAAATCCCTAATGCGGGATTAAGCATGAAGCTACAGTAAATATATCTTAAAATTTCTTAATTTCTTTTTAGAGTGCACTTGGTGATGGTATGATAGAGGCCGGAGCTCGTCTTTCCATACTTGATCTGAGTGATAATGCCTTTGGCCCCATAGGAGTGGAGGGACTAGCAAAGTTGTTACAAAGTCATGTCTGTTCAGAATTGGAGGTTAGTTTTTTAAATTTTGAATTTTCATTTTTTTTTTCATAAATAATAGAATAAATTTTGCCCATTGTACTTTTGTGATAGTAAATAATTTATAGTAAGGAAATTTTCTAAAATCAAATCTGGGCTACTCTACTAATCTACTTCAATTAGGTAATGACTAATCGACTGTACTTTATATAACCTGCAGCTTTGTTTTGTGAATAATATGGAAGCAACTAACTTATGTATGACACATGACACATTTTAAATGTGGAATGTAACTCTGATCGCAGGTATAGTGGGTTACATAAAAACAATTAACTTAATATTTAGGCCAATCTTTGTGCAGGGAACAAACATGTGATTGTAAATGCGACAGGTTTTGGGTCCATTTTCCACTCCAGGAAATAAAATATTTAATATTTTCATTCCATCACTATCAAAACAAACTGGGGTGTTAAGTTCCGCCACTCAACATGCAATGTGTCCAGAATTCGAAGAAATGTGGAGAATGGGAGTGTCTTAATGGGAACTGCTTACCCTACTACATGCGAAATACTTAGGCAGTTTCACCAACTGTAAATGGGACGGTTGTATTTGATTCTAACTCGGAAAAATAAATTATTTACTATTTTTATTTCCTCGCTCTGACAATACGCGGCGTTAATTAATCCATTTAACATGCAATGTTTCAAAAATTCAGCTGAAAGTGGGATCCCCCACTCTCAACATAAGGTTCCCAGGCTCTACTCTACTCTACTCTCCTACGTATCCCGCATATAGCAAAGTAGCCAGAGATAATCTGGGATACGATAACCTGAAGCTAAAACAAAAATAAAAATGTTAAAAAGAATATATTTTTTAATTTTACAGGAATTATACTTAAACAACAATGGCTTAGGTATAACCGGGGGTAGGTTACTTGCTAAAGCACTTTCAGCAAGTCCCAGAAAACTGAAGATCTTCATAGCAGGACGTAATAGATTGGAAAATGATGGGGCTAAGGCACTTGCTGCTGTATTTCAGGTATGAATACAGATTTTTTTTTAGTTTTGATCATTTTTTCAGTAGTTTACAAATTATTTTTTTCTCTCTTCTTCTATTACTAGGGTATCACTGTAACGAGACAGTTGTGGCTTCAATACCCACACGAGAAAATGAAATATTTTTTTAAATTTAAATTTCTTCGCTCTGGTGTCGAGGCAAAGCGCGGCGTTTAGTTCCGCCACTCAACACGCAATACCTCTAGAATTCGGCGGAAAGTGGAGAACGGAGTGTCTTAACACTAAGTTCCCTCTGAGCGTAAAGCTGGTTTTTTTTAAATAAATAAATTAATTGCCATAGAAGTCAGTAAGTTAGTACCCACAAGCGCAACTATTGCGTTTATAATGAAAAGATTTTTAATTAATATTTTTAGTGCCATCGTCTTATTCGAACTTTTTTATCAATTTATCCAGGCAATGGGTACATTAGAAGAACTAGCCATGCCTCAAAATGGGATATACCACGTGGGTATATCATCTCTTTCTGAAGCCTTCAAACACAACCCTCGCCTTAGTCGGTTAAATTTAAACGATAATACAGTTGGACCTCGCGGTGCCGTTGCCATAGCTGCGGCTTTACCTAAGTAAGTGTGTTTCACCTGTTTTTACCTCATTTAGCTTCACTCTGCATATCGCACATAGCATGGTAGATACCAGAGGGAACCTGGGGGACAAATGTTAATCCAAATATAATTCATTTAATTAGGCTATTGCAAACATTTTTGAAACATCGATGTACATAGAGGTGAGAAAATCATGTTGTAAGTTTCGAACTTAATAAATTAATGATTTTATTTATCGTGACGAGTTGTAATTTTAATTTTTACTTCAAAATGTACACAATTGGCAATTTTACTTCACTATCTAACTTAATTATGTGCATTTTTTTGTTGCAGATTAAAAAATTTAAAAGCTGTCAATTTTGGTGATTGTCTCCTTAAGAGTTCCGGAGCAAAGGCTTTGGCGAAAGGATTCAAAGAAAATTCTGTTTTATTAGAGGTAAATATTTTTCTTCATCCTCACGCTGTATCCCGCTTCAGCATAGGCAGAGAGAACCAAGTGTTAAAACACACTCAGCTATCCGAACGAAATAACAACATTACATGTTGACTGACGAAACTCAACGAATCGCTTAGCCTTGTTACCAAAGCAAGGAATTGAAACTATTTTATGTCCCCTCATGGGAATCGCACCCACAATCGTCACGTTTACAGACACGTTAACGTTGTGCCACTGTGCAAAGATTTATTTTATTTATGTTATTTTCCTTTTTAATATATTTATAAATCAGCTTCACGTTGTATCCCGCACACAGCAGGGTAGGCAGAGGGAACGTAGTGTTAAGACACTCCGTTCCCCACTTTCTGCCCAATTCTGGAAGCATTGCGTGTTGAGTGGCAGAACTCAACGCCGCGCTTTGCCTCGACACTAATAAAAACGAATAATTTATTTGTTTTTTTTTTCAGTCACTAGACTTAAGTCACAATGAAATAGGTAGAGACGCGTGTATGGAGGTAGTGGAGGCGATAACTTCACTACCGGACAGCGCGGACAGACTCACACGAGTTGTATTAGCGGGTAAGATACAAACTAGAATTATAGTTAAGCGCGACGTTGAGTCCCGCCACTCAACAGGCAATGCCTTAAGAATTCGGCGGAAAGTATAGAACGGAGTGTCTTAACACTATGTTTGTTAGTTCCCTCTGCGATGCAATGTGCGGGATAGACCACTAGTAGCTAAAAATAAAAAAATAAATTAGATAATACAAAGTATAAAACCTTTCAATATTTTTAAAGTTTTATTCCACACTTAGGAAAGAAAAATACTTATTTAGATAACATATAAGAATTAGAATCTATCCATCAGCTTGATAAGAACGTATGCCTCAGTGGTCAGAGCGCTTTCGACTTTCGAGAGGCGCCGATTCAAATCACGCTATGTTCAAATTAAAAGCATATATATCTTTTCTAAATAAGTAAATATAGTTACCACGTGAATTCGCTAGTCACTTCTTTCAATTCAACCTTATTAAACAAGATATAAATGTTAATTATTACTTATATTAGTTAAAATTTATTATTACTTATATTAGACCGATGTTTTATTTTATTTTGGTGCGGAATCAAGTTTTTTTTAATAATTCGGATATTTTTTTTATTATAGAAATAAGGCCAGTCGTGGCGCAGGGGCACACAGTATGACTGTAAACATGGGTTCCATCAAACATTTATTTAAATTTATATTTACATTCGTTCTGGTGGTCGACACCAGCAAAGCGCGGCGCGGCGTAGTGCCGCCACTTAACACGCAATTCCTCCAGAATTTGACGGAGAGTCTCTTACCACTAGGTTCCTTCTGCCTGTTGTGAGAGGGAGGGATTAAAATAAATCAGCTTCACGCTGAATGTAGACAAAGAGAAAAGTTTTACACACTTGAAAGAAAGAAATTTAAGAAAATACCCAAAATAAATAATAAATCTAAACTGACGCAAAAATCGCAAGCGATTGAAACCGTCGTTTAAACGTAGCAAATAGCGATTTAACAAAGCAGGCTATGTCCCGTCACGTTTTAAAAGAATATAAAGTGTTCACTACATTACCATTAAAATTCAAATTCGAGTAATATTATATATTTTACTAAAGAAAACCTACTCAATATGGGTATTTAATGAAATAAAGAATATTAAAAAGCTTCAAATAAAATTAATAAATGATGAATGTTTTATTCAACATTTTTTTATCATTAATTAATGATTAAGCGTATTATTAAACAATTGTTTTTTTTCTCCAGGTAATAGTTTAGGAGGTACGACAAATAAACAAACAATGAAAAATAAATTGGGCGCCGCCGCGGAGCTTAGCGACGGGGAGGGGAGCGAGGATGAATGTAAGTTATCATTTTTGGCGGAAGTGTGCAGATGCACAAGCGTCCCACTGTAAACGCGACAGGTAATGAGTTCGATTCCCGCTCGAGAAAATTAAATATTTATACAAGGCACTATTAATTTTCTAATGACTTCAGAAATCGGAAGAACGTGGGGAAGAGGAGAGAGAAAGCTCTTGACACTAAGTTCACTCTGCCTAAAATACCCACCCTGCTTCATGTCGGATACAGCGTGAATCTAATAAAATATATAGAATAAAAACGGAGTGATGTAACTCTAAATTCTTTATGTAGCCTGCTATAAAATAAAGTTGGCGTCACTACAGACTGCGCTGTATAAAAAAGTATTTTAATTGTATTTTTTTAATATCTTAAGATGTATCCGGATCAGAAGATGATTCAAATGAGGACGAGTCCGAAGATAGCGCTACAGAGGATGCACAACATCAAGACACGTCTGCGGATATCAGCAATGAAATTGGTCTCGATAGGACTGGTGAGAGAGATTTTGGATACTTGAATATATTCTTTTTACATTTCTATTGTGTAATTTCACAGTAAGGTTATAAAAAACGATTTTTTTTAAAAACGCCGCGGGATTTGAACCTGCACCACTTGGAAATCGTTTAATGCTCTGACCATAAGTAAATAATTACCTTAAAGGCCGGAAACACCCCTACAGCTCCTCTGGTGTTCTTACCATCAGGAACCGTACCCTCGTTTGGCGTCTTTTTCCATAAAAAAAGAACTTCTAGTTTCGAGATAACCACGTATTTCCAGAGGCTACTTGTGTATAGGTGATTTAATAATTGATAGATATTCAAAGTCAGTTAGTAAATTTTTTTAATGATGTAATTTATTGTTTTAGATATAATAGAGGAAGTGCAAACTGACGTCGGTAAGTTTCTTCTGGAGCCTACTTTGGAGAATTTGGCGAAACTAGGGACTAACGTATCTGATGTCATAGATGCTCATTTTCAGGTAAAAACATCATTTGACTTATTATACATACTTTAGAAGCTATTGTGACGTAGTGACACAGAATCTGACTGTAAACGGGAAGGTTGTGGGATCGAGTCCCACTTGAAGGATTATATTTGTTTTCATTTCCATGTTATGATGGACGAATCGCGACCCTGCGTTCCACTTGCCACTCAAACCAGCGAGAGTCTTTACACTAAGTTCCTTTAACTCTGCAAATATATATATTTTTTAAATTGTAAATATTATTTTTTCTTATGATTCCAGTCAATCCATGATCCGGAGAGTCTGATCACTGCGTACGTAGAGGCACTATGTTGTATATCAGGTCTCTCAACAGAGTCATTAACAGCGGAACAAAGTTCACGGATATTATGGCGGAGAGTGATGGACAAAACGAAATTGCAATGGCCTTTAGCCAACGCTTTGTTGAATGCTTTGCAACTGATAAAGGTAATTCTGGGTCTTTTTTGTTTTTTTTTCTCCTTTAGTTAAAACACGGTATTGAGTTCGGTTACAGCTCAACGCGCATTGTCTCGAAAATAAGACGGTGCGTGGGGAACGGAGTGTCTTAACACTAAGATTGCACTGCCTGTTATTTGCGGGATACAGCGTGAAAAGAAATAATTGTCTGTTCCCTAATCGGAATGTCGGAGAATTTGCTAATGGGGTACATATAAAGGCTTTGTTGAAAGCTATCAATATTATAGATTATTTAATGTTCGTCTTGCCTAAAAGTAAACTCGGTGGTTATAAGTTCGATACACGCTCGGTAATCAACTATTTTCACTTATATTATCCAATGTGGCGTTTAGTTCCGCCAATCAAATCACAGTGTCATAGGTTCAGGGAAAAAAAGCAGTTAAGTGTTTCCACACACTGTGAAGCAAACAGTTCTTGTGAGCCTAGTATTAAGACACTCCGTTTCCATTTTGATACTTCCGCACCCTACTTCCCGCCGAATTCTCGAGGCTCGTTTGTTGAGTGTTGAATCGCAATGTCACGCATTGCATCTTTAGAGCTAGGCTAAATGAAAATATTTCCTTCCCTTGAATGGGAGTCGAAACCTCACAACTGTCGTGTTTACAGTGACTGTAAACCTTGGAGCCAACAGGCCACGATGGCCTCAATATTTTTTTTCCCTAAATACCGCCACATAGCCTTTTTATAACTTATTTTTTTTCCTTAACAGTCGGAAAACAAAGAATATAAAATAAGATGGCGTCTCTCATCATGTTTTTTGTCACTTTCAAAAGAAATAGATGAGCCCTACTTCCCGCCATCTCTACGGGAAACACTGAAATTCTTTATTTCAAGCAAGATGGCGGCTCTATCGCCGGAAATCAAGGCTGTGATTGAAAAACATCCTAATTTGTATACTTAATATGTTTAATTATAAGGGACTTTTAATGAATTAATTTGTTTTATTTTCTCTCTAAATGTATGAACTTTAAAAATATAAAATAATTGACTGTAAACGGGATATTTTTTGGTTGTGTGTGTACACACTTGAAGGAATAAATAAATAAATTAGTTTTACGCTGTATCCCGCACATAGCAGGGTAGAAATGAAAATATTAATTTACATAAATATTTCATTTCTGGAGTGAGGATCGAACCCACAACCAGTCGCGTTTGCAGTCACACTTTATGCCCCTGCCCCGCGATTGGGCTAATTTGATAAAACTGTTTTTTGTAGTGTCGGGTCGGGAACGGTGGCTTAGTCGGGTACACTGACTCACGCTTAGATATTCTAAATAGAACAGCAATATTTATTTGTCTCCATCACTTACCGTTAGCGTTTGACACCTGAATACGTACAAACCAGTGATCTCTGACGTCAATTCGAATTGATATAAGTATTGTGACTCAAATTTAAGAGGTACACAGTGACTCATGAGTCACTGTGCACTCATGAATCTATTTGTTAAGTACCCAACCAAATAATTTCGAAAATCCAAAATTTCATTAAATAAAGAAATTTAAAAGTCAGCCAGCAAGTCATATTGTCATTTTATTTACACATCACCTAATATATACTATCAATTTATTTTTCTTTACTTTTTAGAATGCCACGTCCAAGAGTGACACTGGGCGGTAAATAAGAAATAGCTCCGAAGATAATATATGGAATCGTTTTTATTAGGAATGGACTTTCCATACCTAAAGCATCGAAAGAAGTAAAAGTCCTGTTCGCTACTTTAAAGAGTTATAATTGGAAAACAATCTGAAGCATTAAAGTTCATCTATATATATATATATATATATATATATATATATATTATAACTTTTACAAAATTTATTTTGATAAATATTAGACTTAAGAGACGAATGAACATAAACAAATATACAACATAATTTTTAATTGACTATTATACTGCCAAGCCACTGTGTACTGATAGAGTCACTGTACACTTCAGAGTTGAATCACTGTAGGCCAGTACAGTGGCTTATTTTCCATTTTTTAAAAAGACAACTTTAATATTCATTTCATTGGAAAAGTGAAAAAGCCGAGAGAAAGATTAGTAATTAAGGTATGTTGTGTGTAAATTTCAGCTCGTTGTTTTAAGTTTTTCTTCTTAATTTTAACATCTGAAAAATCCTAGTCATTGTTCCCGATTAAACACTACTTCATAAGCATTCACTATAAGTGTGCCAAATTTCATACTCCTCCGTCCGAGCAATTTTCGTAAAGAGGAGTCCAAAGTTTTTGCTTCACGTATTATTATTAATATAGATAAGAGAAAATATTTTAATATATAAATAATAAAGCTAAAAATTATTTATCACACTGGCAATTTTTATAAATGTAATACTGTTAATTTGAAAAGCTACTTATATCATGACATTTGAAATAATCAAGTATTGATTTTCTTCAAACATGCCGCCATGTTAAATTATAAAGCTACTCTTTAATTTATCCGCATTACCACATATGATTTGATTGACAAATATCAAGTGACAAAGAATCTATTAAAAAATCTAATTTGGAGGTATTTTAGTTTACTTTACATAAAAACTGTATTTAAAAAATATGAAAAAGAATCTTTTACCTACCTTAGTACATGTATTACCATTTTCAACACAACTTCTTATTGTTTTCCACTAAGTCTTTGTTTCTAAAAGTTTTTGTTATTAGCAAACAGTAAAATTCAATGTGAAAATCTTGTTTTGTATGTAACATAGTGGATGAAAATGGCGTTTTCGTTGCGGAAAATGCTCTCTAACATCAATTATTTCAAGAAATCAGAAGACAGCTCAGAAAATAGCATATCAGAGGCTAATGTTAAGAAACGCAGGCACACATACGTAGGAGAAGAGCCTATTATAATAAACTTTGAGACTACAGAACCTGATTCTACATCAAGACAGTGTACCAGTTTAAAACTTCCAGAATCTGTTAAGAATTTTGCTGCAAAAAAAGGTTCTTTATCTGATACTGATATCCTAACTTTAAGTGTACAAGCTCCGGTGAGAGAAAAACGTCGAAAATGTAAGAAACTCAAACTAGATATACGAAAGGCAAGTCAATCTATGAATCAGCTGAGTGAGGACAGCCTCAGCAATGTGGAAAATACACCGAAACATGTTCTATTAGAATGCAAGAGCTCAGATGTTTTCAGTGAAAGATTTAAAGGTTTTGATTTTAATAAATCATTTGATTTGTTTGATGCTATGTCTGATGAGACATCTTCACCATTTGAAGATGATTTAGATATAGATTCTTTATCTGATCAATCAGATTCTGATGTTTCAGTAGCATCACATAAAAATATTAAAATGTGTCGTAAAGTAACTGAAACGGATAACAAATTAAGTGATGAAAACCAGTTGGTACTGTCTGCCAGCCTGGAATCTTTCGCTGATGTAGAGTTAGATAAGAATGAAGAGGAAAGAATGAGGTTGTTACTTAATTATCAAATGAAATTGGAAAAAATGGATTGCTTTTTGAAGAAATTGTTGAATGAATTTCAATTTCATATTGAAGTTTCAAAGGTTTTCCGCTCAAAAGCAATTGTAACAGCGCTACCTGGTACTGATATATCAAATTTACCACAAAGCCTTGGAAAAGTTAAATATGTCAACACTTTAGATTTAGAGGAACGAAGTTCAACTCCAAGCACTTGGAACATAATCATGGAGAAAGATGACATACAAACAAAATTGAAATTGAGAAAACAACTTGTTTCTATGAAACATCATATTGATGACTTTATCAAAACATACTTTCAAAGTAACAATGATACAAAAACAAGAAGTATAACATTCCAAAAAGCTACAAAACGTTCAAATATCAGCCATAAGAAGAAAATAAAACATTTTGATTTCCCTGATTTAAGAGATGCAATGTTGAACTTGTTTTCTATAGATAAAAAAGAAACTGTCACTTTCTATGATGAAATTGATAAATGTATGTGCAAATGTCACAATCCAGGCTCTCCATCATCACAAAGCGACTCAGGAATGACCTCGAAAACTGAAGGTTCCTTGTCTGTCACATCTTCAATAGGAAATTTTAGCTTGGACTCATCTACTTTAACAGCTTATTCAGAATCTCTTGAACAAATTGTAAGCTACAATAGTTTTGAAGATTCTCATCTTTATAATACATTATTACAAAAAGCAGCAATAGAAAGAATAACATTCTATGTGCAAGTTCATAGCATTCAGTTAAAATGTGAAGATGAAGCTAAAAATACAATTATATTTTATTGTCCATCGTGCAAAGATACTGAGAATGAGGAAAATGGTCTATTAAGACATATTTTAAGCCAAACACATTGTGAAAAAATACATTTTCTGTACAAAACTGCTTATATAAAAAAATGTGTTAGTGCCGGCAAAGAAATTCAACCTAGCACAGTGTTAAACTCTATGACAATGTACAGGGATGATAATAAAATAGTTTGCTTCGGAGATGCCATATACGCATGTTCTTTATGCTTTGAGAATTTAATCATCGGAGAATCGGTTCTTATGGCACATTGTGCGGAACCAGACCATGTGGAAAGGAGGGAGAAACTGGCTGACATAGTTGGTTAGTTTGTCTTTTATTATCTGTATTTTTGTTTAAAAAAGTTGTATTTACATTGTCCCAATTGACTTTTCAAATTAATTTACTAATATTTCCATGTTTTTTTTTTATTTTTTCACTAAAATTGGTCTCTATTTTTTGCTTTTTTATTTTAATTTATTTCTCTTATTCTGTATTTTATTGCATGTTTGCAACAAAATAACATAATTATTTAGTGATTTATGTAAATTTAAACTAATTTTCATAATGTAAGCTTTTGACTCTTATCTCTTCTTATCTGTCATTAATTGTCTATTGACATTGAAAAAAATTGATTTCATTTTTTTTTCCAAACTACAATCATTTTTGTTTGTTTTTAAATTTTTTAAGCCTTAAATAGATTTTTAGTACTTTTTGATTTCAATTGAAAGCATTTTTTTTTCAATTTTAACAAATTCAGGGTGCTCAAACTTTTTCTACTGTTATACAAAAGTATGTTCATTTTTTAAAAACTTTTTTTTATACTCAAGAACCTTAGTTATTCTTAACTTTAACATTTTCTAATTTTAGACATTACATGAAGTAATATCTTATCCAAATATTATATTGGGTTAAAAAAAATTACTGCTAATACATACATTTAAGGAAACAGTTTTTTTCTACTTTTACAGTTGTTTGATAACAATATTTATCCATTTTTTGGTTCTCATTACATACTTAAACGTTTTTTATTGTGTTAATATTTTTGCACAAGTTAAAATCGGTAAACTAAATTCAAAATATGACAAGGTGTTACTTCAGTTATTACAATTAAGGTTTTATAATCTATGTATCATTAATATACTTAATTAAAATATTTTACGCTTAACTATTAATATATACTATAAACAGTGCAATTAAACATTTTTATATGCAATATACGTAACTAAAATTAAGCCTTACAACAAATCTCACCGTCTAAAAATATATATTCCAAGATAAATCAAAAAATATGTTCCTAATATTATAACTGGTGTTTGAAAAATGGCGAAAGCAAAGCGAATTTCCGAATTGACAGGGTCCTTTATAATAATGCAACAATTTTTGGGTATTTTTGTAATTGATTAGACTTAGTAATCTTTAACCTAAGCATAAGAAATGTAGTTGTAGATTAAAAATAATCTTTTATACACTTTTTATATGTAACTTTTACATTTTTCTGTATAACCTGTAGGCATAAGTCACAATGTAAAAAACAAATCTGATCTCAATCGCTTAAATAGTTGTTAAAAAGTCCCCCCAAAAAGACTGATGTTGATAAAATTTTGATGATTTTTTCGATATAAATGTGTTCATAGGGCAAAAAGTCATTTCAATTCAAAAAGCCGCCTATATTAATGTTTTTTTAAGCAAATAAACATTTACTTTCTAAATAAATGTAAGTAGAATAAGTATTTAATTTCTAAGTTTATATAATCTGTATTAGGACTTTTATATTGAATCTGTGCAGATAGTTTGAAAAAAATATAGAGATATATTTGGAAACTGTTGTCAAGGATTTTTAAAAATTCTGGAATTTTTTTTAAATTGTTTTCAATTTCAATCTCATAGTATCTATTAGACTTTTCCTAAGTTACAAAATTTTTTAGATTTTTATAAATCATTCATAAATTGTAAATCCTTCATAATTTACTTAATATTTTTTTTAAATTATTCTATTATATCATCAAATTATTATCTTCAAAATTTGGCTAAATGATTGATGTCTATGCACAATATAGTAGTAGTAATCTGTAAAATCATAATTTTATGTTAGGCGAAAAAAATGTGAAAGCACACAAAATACGCTTAAATTCTCTAGCTCTGGCTAAAAAAACTGTGATTTTCTATATAATAGACAAAAATTGTTGTTAGGAATGTTGGTACATGTGACGACTCTTATATTTTACTTTTGCGTTATAAGAAACGGAAAAAGAAAGAACGAAAGTTTCCTAATATTTTTAGATTCTAATATATTTTAAAATTTATTGTATAAACTGTGCGGTTTTTGTGAATATTCCTAATGTATATTTATATACATACTACACACGAGGCCGTTGTGGCACAGTGAAACAGCGCTACAGTAAACGCGACGGTTTTCGATTTAATTCCCCTTCTAGTAGAGGAAGAGCGGGGTTCAGCCACTCAACAGGCAATGTCTCTAAAATCCGACGGAGTGTCTTGATACTCAAGTGTACTCTGCCTACCCTTCACAAATGTTTTAAGCTCCATACTTACTCCTAGTTGATTGCTTTTAAACAATATTTTTTTCCCTTGAGTTTTCAAGCCGATTTTTTTTAGCTCCACGCTGTACGCTGCACAATATTCCCGCAAGACGATTTCTTTTTTGGCTCGTGCATGGGGAACAGAGTGTCTGAGCAATAGGTTCCCTCTGCCTACCCTTCTTATATGTACATTGTGTACTATAAAGCTTTAGTATACTATAACAAAATTTAATTGTCCATATATAAATATTACCATATAATTATTCCATAAAAGTTTCTCATCAAGATATTTAGTAATATTTTGTTTCTTAATATTTAATTTGCTCTGTGTGAATTATATATTTTTTTAAATACTAATGCTAATAATTAGAATTTTTTATTAAATATTTACTTCTACTTTCATAGTTTAACTTATTCTTTGAATACGATTGTAATAGATACCCATATTGAATATATTCTCCTCGTATTGTAAGAAACGCATAGATTATCTATTTTTTTTTCACTCATACCTTAAAAACTAACAAGCTTCACGATTTATCCCGCATATAGCGGGATAGGCAGAAAGAAATTAGTTGTAAGATACTCGTTTCCCATATACCGTTCAGTTTTCAAAACATTGCCTATTGACTGGGAGAACACTGCGCCGCGCCTCCTAGAATCTCTACTTCTTCTTTTAATTTTTCCAATTGTTATGGAGTCGTCACACTTTAAAATAAAACTGTGATTACACTCGAGTGTTCATTATTAGAAACATTTTTTTGCTATAAATTGCAAATTTAAAAAGCAACAAAGAATTGTTCGAAAAAAGTCATAAAAGTTCATAATTATTATTAGAATGAAAAAAGCTTTAAATTTGCAATGAATAGTCTGTTTGTTATTGTCTGGTTGATGTATCTATTATTAAATTTTTCTTTGTAAATTTCACCTGAATTTTTCTACTGAAATAAATGTGTGCAGTTTGGATTTATTTGTTTTATTTCTATATTTAATATTCGCGCTTTGGCTATGTTGCGTTGTCAAATGAAAATGACTAAAAATATTTTTACTAGGCCAGGTCTAGTACTAGTCGTCGTGCAGGAGTAAAAGCATGCGACCGTAAAAGCGGCAGGTCGTGGGTTCGATTCCCACTGAAAGAAATGAAATATTTAATATTGTAAATTCTTCGCTCTGATAGACAAAACGCAGCATTGAGTTCCATCACAACACGCAATGTTTCCAGAATTCGGCGGAAAGTGAAAAACGGAAATGTCTTAAAGAGAATGAAGTGTCTTAACAACAGGTACCACCCAGATTCCCTCTGCTTACCCTGCTATGTGTGTGGGGTACAGAGTGAGATGAATAGCTTACGAAGCATGATACATTTTCAAGCCGGTCATACACGCTACTGTTTACCGGAGAGGTCTACCTGTGCATTATTACCTGCGCAGGTCAACCACAAGTCAGTAGCATGTGTGGGGAACGTTCCGGTGTACCGAAGCAGTCTGTCTAGTCTAGTCCCACACACACTCCGTTGTAGCTGCGCAGGCATACCTGCACAGGTAGACCTCTCTGCTAAACCGTAACGTGTATGGCCGGCATTAGTGCTCGAGTAGCATGTACAGTGGCTTACAATAAATATAATAAACCAAATTCCATTATGTAATATAGCATAAATTGACTATTCAACACAAATATTTTTTTCAATTCACCAAAAAACAAATAAAAATTAAGTTTAATAATATTACTAGGGATGTGTATTATTTTATGTATTTAATAAATTATAAAAAAGATGTTGTCATTTATTTACTTTTTTTTTTCAGCTTCACGCTGTATCCCACACACAAGGGTAGGCAGAGGGAACAATGTTAAGACACTCCGTTCCCCATTTTGCGACTATTTCGACGAGTTTCTTCAAAGTACTGGATAAATAAACCCTTAATAAGTGTTGTGGGACAGTGCCCTGTGCCAAATTTGGTAGGAAAAAAGTACTCTAGAGTAGCGCTAGCTAAAATGCTTTCTGTTTTTCACTTGTGTAACCCGGTGTACCAGGACGTACAAATACCCCGTTTTCACACGTAAATTTGGTAGGTTTGCTAAAAAAAAGCAAAAGCTACCATAAAAAACGAAAGCATACCTGTAAAAATAACGAAAGGTAATGGTCAAAAATGATTAAAATTGTAAAAACGATCCGAACAAAGAATGCACGTCATCTATAGTTCTAGGCGTTTTTTAGCAAATTGTCCAAATAAATTGGATACTTCATAAAAAAAATCATAAATAAGTTGTAACAAGCATATAAAAAAACGACGTAGCTTAATTAGAACGTATGGCTTAGTGGTCAGAATGCCTGGTCGGTTTCCAGGAGACGCGGGTTCCGCTACCTTTAAATTTTTATATGTTTTCTAAATAAATATTTTTCTTTCCTAAGTGTGAATAACACTTTAAAAATGTTAAAAATTTCTAATATTAGATTAAGTATTAAATATAGTAGGTACGTTAAATGATCAATTTAAGACAGCTTTCAAACCACCACAATAAAAACTTAAGCAAATACAGAAAAACTTGAACGAAAACTATTAAAATAATAATTATAAAATAAACTCATCTAAATTATTTCTGCAAATACTTTATTTCTGCAATATTCAGTTCAATATTATATATATTGCTAGTACAAAAAGTAGAATGATGTTAAGTACAGCAACTCAACACAAAATTTCTCAAATCATAATTTTTTCTCTTCAAAACTGGGCAGCTCAGAATATCTTGATACTAGGTTCCCTCTGCCTATCTCATGTTATACATGGGATACGGCGTGAAGTACGGTGTAATTTCAAAATAGAGACTAACTTTGTACTTTTTTAATATCATTCAAAGCATTCATACAAGGTTTTTTAAAAACTGACGAATGAGACTCAACAATTTTTGTCAATTCTACACAATTAATAGTATGTTTTTTATGTATATGAACAAAATTTAAAAGAAATTTACCAAAAACCTTATCATTCAAACACAACTGATGTATTTGCTTAAAATTACATAATATAAATCTTTGTATATCTTCAGTTATTTCACAATCCTTATAAAGGGAGTGTATGGCATATAAATGATATAAAAATACATCTTTGTTAACATTTTGAGACATATATTTAAGTAAATCTAATTTTTCTTCACCACTTAAGGTGGCAATGTATTCTGTAAGCACATGCTTAGGTATTTCTATATCATTAACAATAATAAATAAAAGCTTATTGAAATTTTCTTTATACTTCTTAGCTTTAACTAAAAAATCTAAACTTAATCTAGTATTGTCTCGTTTTAAAAGTTCCGGTACAAATATGTTATAGAAGTAATCAATAAAAGTTAAATTTAAATTTTCAATATTAAAAATGTGGTTACAAAGTTTTTCAATTGAACTAAAAGGTAGATTTTTGGCCATAAATTTAAAAGTTTTTGTATTTTCTAAACACTTTCCCATTATTTCTTCAAAACCATTCACAGGGTCCAAATCATTGAGCTCTTCCCTAGAGATAAATTCAGATGATTCTTCAGTACTTTTTCCTTTATTTTCGTGTCGTATTTCTTGATTTACACTAGAATTTTGAATAGGGATAGGAATCTCTTCATCTACAGCCATTTTGTCGATATTATCATTGATAACTTCTGGTTCTTTCTTTAAAGATGTGAAATGTTTAAGCCATTTATTACTATTTTTATTACTTTTAAAAGCAGCGTCGATACAGCGTTGAAGAATAGGTTTTGAAGACTCACAGAATTGCCACACTGGTTCTTTCATTGTTTTGTTAATTATTTTATATCACTTCTGCGATAAGTTTATTTTTTATATTTAATATATTTTTTAAAGAACTACGTGTATTCTTAGTAATAATGCAATATTTACAATATCGTAAAATTCTAAAAATATGTTAAATAATTAAACTTCATAGATGGTATAAGAGAAAGATTAAAGTTTGAAAGTTTTAAATTTAATTTTGTGTAGGTTTTTATTTTAAATTGACATTGATATATGCAAATATGACAATGTTGCAAGTACACTTGTCACAAAAGGTTACACAATAAAAACATAATAAATATAATTTCTATAAGACGGTATACAAATATATTTTATAATATTAAAATGATTTATTTAAAAATGATTTACTGTTTTTATTAGACATAAGTTTACTATTACTAAATACAAGATGGGAGAAAAAAATTGTTCTACGAAAATAATAAGCGAGTTAATTGCAATGTATATTAATTATTTATTACAGAATATTATCTTTATGTTCTTTAATGTAAATTATCATTTATCATTACATTTTAAATTATTATTTTTACATTTCATTATCTACATTTCATAAGACTGTATGACTTACGATCTTCGTGGATTTTAAATTAAATAGCATATAAAAAAACCACACATGAACACTTATTGAATTGAATCTATCAAGTATCAGTATAAAATTTTCAAACGTTAATATAAGACGTGTTCTTAAAACAATATATATTTGTTTGTATTAAATTACATATATTATTAATTTTTATTCTTCATGTAGCCAATAGCAATAGGTAAGTTCTTTAATATATTTCTCAAATTTATTACAATATACTTTTATTTAAATATTACTGTCAATATATTTAAATAAATATTTTTAAAAAAGTAAATACAAAGGAAAATAAGAGGATAATATTATAAAAAATATGTTGAGTACCAATTAATTGTATTTAATTATGTGTTTCTTTCCATATGACAATAAATTATAATAAGCCCGTCGTGGCGAAGGGACACAAGCGTGAGATTAAACGCGGGTTCGCTTTCCACTCGAGGGAATGAAATATGTAATATTTTGATTTTCTCTCTCTGGTAACGAAGCAAAGAGCAGCGTTGAGTTCTGCCACTCAACACGCAATGCCTCCAAAATTCGGCGGAAAGTGAGGAGAACGGAATGTATCAATAATTCCCAGATTCCCTCTGACTACGTTGCTGTGTACGGAATACAGCGTGAAGCTAAAAAATATATAATATTTAATATTGTACATACAATTTATTATCATAAACAATTTATATATAATTGTTATTGTTTATTCTGCATATCAATATATTTAATCACTACTTTAATTATTAAGAACTTAATTGCCCTAGTTAGGATTTATGTATTTTTTTAATTTTAACTGCACGTAAATGTGTATATCGCAAGGTACAGACTAGGCAGAAGTGTCAAAACACTCCGTTCTCCACGCCTCGTCTAATTTTAGAGACATTGCGTGCTTTGCCGCAACAAGTGTCGGAACTTAACGCGTTTTATCTAGTGAGACAAAAAATAAAACTTATTATTTCTTCGAGTGATAATCAAACCCATAACCGTCACGTTTACCATCGGCTATTCGACTGCGACACGATTGCCTCAACAATCAAAGTTATTCGTATAAATTGAAAGAATGCAATTTTTTAAATTTAACAAAAATATTTTATCCTAAGTATTTTTTAAAATATTTCAGTTTACAGTTTACATTTTTATTATATGGTATTTTTTTTATACTTACATACTTATTTAAATACTTCTAATGTTGTAAATCAAATAACAAAATGGCTTGGAAACAAATATTTGGAAAGATGGAGTAGGCTTTCTACCTTAGAGGGGTTTTACAGTTAATTAAAAATTATATATACAAAAAATGCATCATAATAAAATTAAACAGAGCTAAAATAAAATAAATAAAATTTTGTTATAAGTACTGATTTTGTGTCTCAGTGGAACCAGTGCCTGACTGTAAAAACAATGTACGTAGGATCGATTTCTATTCGAGGGGAACAAGTTGTTTCCATTTTTTCGCTCTAGCAAAACAAAGCGCAGCGTTGAGCTCCGTCACTCATCAATGTCTCGAATTTAGACAGAAAGCCGTGTTAGTAAAAATTTTGTTAAAATTTAAGTTATGGTTTAGAAATTTTAAAGACGAATATTATTTTTTCTGTTTAATGGTTTAACTACATATTCATTGTCTCGTAACTTCTAATATGTGGGTTAAATCTTTTCACCGACAAATCTTACTTAATATTATAAATGTAAAAAATTATAAGAATAGATAGATGTTATTATACTTTCACGAAAAAACTATATACTAAACATATTTAGATGAAACTTTATAGTAATATAGCATATACATAAAAATAACACATAGGCTACAATTTATGTGTACATTTTGTATAATTTGATACGATGTATAAATGACAAGAATACTAAATTTGAACCCGTACTTCTTTCTTGACCACTTAACCTACAATTCCTAACTAAAGATCCGCCATAGCTGTATAAAAACAAGCCATCTCCGCTATCGTATATCCTTATACAATAAGAATAGGCCAAGTTCCACTTTAACTGTTTTTCTAAGAAAATGGTCTTAAGAGGCCACCGTGGCGTAGTAGGGCGCCGTCTGACTGTAAATAAGAATATAAATAAGTTCTTAGTTCGACTCCCACCTGGGAGAATGAATTGTTTCATTTTCTTGTTTTAGTGAAGTAAAACGTAGAGTTGACTTACGCCAGTAAATAAAATTAAATCGCAATATCTAGAGTTAAGATAAAAAATGGATAAAGGAGTGTCTGTTTCTTAACACTAAGTTCTTCCTACAGTGTTATCTCTACTTCTATAGTAATATTGTAAAGCTGAACAACTTGTTTGGTTGAACAAATTGAGGTTGCGCTAACCGCTGGTTCAAATTGAAAATTTTTTTTTGTATTGGATAGGTCATTTATCGAGGTAGGCCAATGTACCTGCGGTCAGAATTACCTCCCGTAAAGACTAAAAACTGTTGAACGGTTTTACATGAACCTAACAATAATATAGCTTTTACATCAGAATCTACAATTTATGCCAACATTGCGTATAATTTGGCTATAATATATAACAATAAGTATAAGCGGGCGAAGCCGCGTATGATTCGCTAGTTGAAAATAATTTAAATATTCCCCGAGTGGGAATCAAACCCATAATCATGACGATTACAATCCAAATGCATTAAGACTTGAGAAGGATTTATTAAGACAAGAGAAGACTTATTTTTTCCAATTCTTTATTTATAACATAATAAATATCAATAAAGTACTTTTGTTCTATTTATTTATACATAAGTGTTTGTATAAAAATTAAATCTGGTGTATTATTGTTATAAGTTATTGAACTTAGATAATAGTGAGGTCGTCGTTGCGCAGCGGCACAGCGACACAGCGGTCTGGTTTTAAACGCAACGGTTGTGGGTTCGATTCTCACTCGGGGAAATGAATTATTTTCATTTTCTCCCTGTGGTAACAAGATTATAAGACGATCGAAAATTGATAGAATTTTATTTTGTATAATTGTTAAATTTTCAAATATTTTGTTTCAGAATATGCTTTTAATAATATTATCTATAGTTGCGGGGGCGCTCTCTGTACCGCTGGAAAGCAAATGTGGATACGAGGTATGTGTAAAAAATGATTTAATATATTTTTCTAACATTTCTTACTTTTTTTTTGGAAAGTCATTTGATTTGATGAGATAAAGTTAAAACTTTTTGATCTGTCAATTCAAAAAATATATTAACTGGTGATGTGCCACTATGTTTTCTTTAATTATCTAAAACATTCGATTTTTTTAAAATCAATATATAGTAATAATAAGTAAGCTTGTCTGTGGCTGATTTACATACTTTCAAACTGTACCTTTAGGCTGTATAATTTTTGCAGTCCTCTACAACTGTCTGTCCGTATGTTATTGTTACAATCTGTTTTGATGTTGTTAAAATTGTACAATAAATTATTTTTACCATATTCCAAGCTTATAAAACGTAAGTGATAAAGAATAAAGTGTTTACAGTTTACAGAGTAATTTTTATTGAACTTATAAACACTTAAAAATAATCAATCGTTAGCAAATCATCGATTACATTGTCATAAGCAATCATATTTACTAATATCAACTCTGTGCACAAAAGGATTAGAGCATTTAACTTTTTTTGGGTCAGGATTGATCTTAAATATTTTTCAGTCTTTTTAAAGAGGAAAACCTTGTCTTTAGCTATATCCAGGTTAGGATAAACGTTCTTCAAACTCTGTTTTCGCAGAAACGAAGGCAAATTTTATTGTGATATAGAATCTGGTACTTCTAAAATTATTAATCTTTGGGAGGAAATATAGTTTTGGAAAATATTCTTGAACTTTAAATCATTACAATGATTTTTTTCTAAAACCAGTACTTTTCTCATATCGTTATCAGTATTTGATAATGACAATTAGACCATTTTAGTCTAAAATAAAAACTTTCAAACCAATTTGCTTAAAAACATTTTGCTTTTTTGAAATTTGAATACAAACCTGTTAAGGATTTGTATCCGAAAATAACGAAATTATCACTCGCGGCCCTACTCATTTCTTCATGGGGTGTTTAATCAGCTACATGCAAGGTATCTTTTTCGAAGTACCCAATTTCATTTATTTTTCAATTGCATTTTCGAGCCCAAGTACTAGTTATAGGGCTGCAAGCTAAAACTTTTATCGTTAAATATATATAGAAAGTTGTTGAACATCAAATTTACAAATATATTGCGTATTTCGATTTGTGAGACATACGATAAGATTTTTAACCCGCTTTTCGTCGTCGTCGAGCTGTAAAAAGCTAACTTTGTAACATAGTTAAACCAATAATAGTATCCCCATGAAACTTGGCAGTTATACGTAGCTGGAGTGATAGTGTAATATTGTACTATCATTGAGCTGGTGTGAAGATGGAGCCAGACCAGAGTGTTGTCCCTCAGAAAACATCTCTAGATACACCCGAGGCAGGTCCCGGAGGAATGTGAAGATACCCTGTTCCTCAAGGCATTGCGAAAATCAACGCCACGCTTTGCCATCAGAGCGAGGAAATAAAAATATAACATAATTCACTTGCCCGAGCGGGAACCGAACCCACAACCGTCGCTTTTACTGTAAATAAATATAAAAAAATACTTAAATAATAATAGCGGAATTAATTTATTTATACGCTTACTTATTATATTATATTATATTATATTACTTTAATGGGTGCGGTGATTTATTAATGTAACAAACATTGTTATCAGTTATTGATAAGGAGACCTTTAACATTTTGTTACACTCTGTGTCTGTTTACTTTATATGATAGTGGTGAAAGTATCTGAGAGTATTTAAAAAAATTAGCTTCACGCTGAATCCCGCACATAGCAGGGTAGACTGAGGGCAGTGGCGTAGGGAGCTTAACACGCGCCCGAGTCAAAATACCGATTTGGCGCCACCCATACGAACACAATATAATTATATATGTAAAATGTACTAGTAAATTAATAAATAAATAAAGTCTTTAGCTTGGCTTTAAATGTAGTTTTCTCAACTATAATACATTTTACAAGACTACATTTTGAAATATACATTAGTACACATATTTATAAAGAAATATGCTAAAACCACGTATTTTTAAAATAATATGCCCATGCTGAATGCCCAGATAGACCGGGCAGTAGGTACCTACTTGGGCGTAGCAAATGCGGTTTTTCGCGGGTAAATTTCGATGTCATGGGAATTTTGAGCATTATGTGTATTCGAATCTAGCGAAAATCCAATCAAAAATAGTACTATTTTAACATTATGTCATATATAAAATCTTTAATCTTGGCAGTTTTTACATATTTAAAATAAAATTCTCATATCTGATTAATCGCGTGTATTTAAAATAAAAAAATTAATTAATTAAATCATTAATAATCATCGGATCGTGTCATCGAAAGAGGTCGTTCCGTAACTTCTCGTGTTTTAATTTAATTTATACAAAGTTAAATTGATATAATGACAGTGAAAAGTGAAGTAAAGTAAACTTTTTGACTCTTGGAATAATTTTTATAATTGTGCATAGTTTTTTTTTACGTAATATTGCATATAAATCGAAAATAAAACTTTTAAGTTGGAATGTGTTGTTAAGTGACAAAACAAAACTACCTTCACCGGTAATCTCTATATATAATAAGACAGTAAAAATATTTTGTCTGTACATTTAGTAATTTTGACTGAAATGGATAGAGGGACACTTAAAAAGACTAATAGAAAGCAAAAAGATTTTTTTTGAATTTCTTGTCTGTCTGTCTGTCTGTCTGTCTGTCTGTCTGTCTGTCTGTCTGTCTGTCTGTCTGTCGACATATTGTTGTCCGCACTTTTCTCTGAAACTACTGAACCGATTTACTTGAAAATTTCACCAATTGCTTTGTTTTAACTCAATTTAGGTTCTAAAGTTTGGTTCATCAAAATCGGTTCATTAAAAAAAAAGTTATCGTCATTTGAATGAACTCAAGGCATTAGCTTGCCAGCGAATGTTATATAGAAATCGCGCTGGTATGACCCTGGCTAAAGAATGACATTCGAAACGTCTTGATTATATGACTGTTGATAAAAATATATATTTTTGAAGCACTATTATACAATATTTTATACAATAAAGTAAACAAGGCCAGTCGTGGCGCAGCGGCAAGAAGTGTGACTGTAAAACCAACTGGTTGTGGGTTCGATCCCCACTCGAGGAGATGAAATATTAACTTAAATTTATATTTCCATTTCTTCGTTCTGGTGGCGAGGTTAAACGCGGCGTTGAGTTCTGCCACTCAACAAGCAATGCCTCCAGAATTCGGCAGGAAGTGGGGAACGGACTGTCTTAACACTAGGTTCCCTCTGCCTACCCTGCTATGTGCGGGATACAGCGTGAAGCTGATTTGTTTATTTTAAGTAAACAAAATTGAATTGTTAGTAGAGATTACCTTCATAAATCGTAACAGTAAAGTTTAAATCGTAATTAATTCAACACAGAGATAAAGAACGATTTGATCTTCAAAGAAATATCAAGTGAATATATAGATTTTTTGGTTCGTTCGTTCGTTTGAAATAAATCTATATAAAAATGCCTAAAAACATCCTTTCTACGTGTACTCTGTAATAACTACATATTTACCAATTATTCATTTATCTAATAATATGCAAACAGGAGTTAATATGCAAACATTACAGTTATTTTACAAAGAATATTATGAATCCTTAACCAAATTAATAATTTTACATTTAAGACTGTTTCTGAAGCAGTACAATTATTAAGTGACATCAGCACATTTAACAGAGCTTTAAAAACATAAAAACATATATATATATATATATATATATATATATATATATATATATATATATATATATATATATATATATATATATATAATAAATAATTAGCTTTATGTATATTTTATGAATATCAAATATCGACATTGGTCATATTTTTTAGTTCGAAACAATCAAAAATTCTTACAGAAGTTACGATAATGCCGTAAAAAAATCATAATAGAATATTACAGATTAAAGTAACAAAAAATCATATTAGAAGTCATTATAGTTGTCTTTATATTATATATGTTGTTGTATGTTGTCTTTATATTTGTTTGTCATTCTATTATAGGGTGTGAGGCCAGTCGTGGCGCAGCGGCACGAGGTGTGACTGCAAAACTCACTGGTTGTGGGTTCGATCCCCACTCGAGGAGATGAAATATTTACTTAAATTTATATTTTCATTTCTTCGCTCTGATGTCGAGGTTAAGCGCGGCGTTGAGTTCTGCCACTCAACACGCAATGCCTCCAGAATTCGGCAGAAAGTGGGGAACGGAGTGTCTTAACACTAGGTTCCCTCTGCCTACCCTGCTGTGTGCGGGATACAGCGTGAAGCTGATTTATTTATTTATTTTATTTTATTATAGTTGTCAATCAATTCTGCTTAAATCAATAATCATGTATTTTAAGCGGGCGAAGCCGTGGGCGGGCCGCTAGTAAATAAATAATATGTTGGAAGTTGAAAGTCATTAAGCAAGCAGTACTAAGAGGCGTATATAAGCATAATTGTACCGAGCTTGAATGGAACATTAGTGCCGAGCGTTAAAAAAGTGGGATTGTCACCTCAACTGACTAGAGATCAAACCTCAACCCCTACCGGGCGTGTTTATTTCTTTTTTCCAATTTTTATTTATTTATTTATTTATTTTTTTTAATATATATATATATATATATATATATATATATATATATATATATATATATATATATATATATATATATATATATATATATATATATTAAATATTATTAAATTTACTGATATACTGAGAGAGGAGAGAAAAGGAGAAAAGGAAAAATTGAAGGACAAAATGCTGAATGAGTGCTGCGTTTGTAAATCTGCTGTGTTAGTTACACAAAAAAGAATCAAATGTATAAAGTGCCAAACTCAATGTCACTTGGACTGTATAAACTCAACATCCGGTAATAAATCGGTACTATCCCGGGGAAAGTGGATGTGCTTTTCCTGCACATCTACGGCAAATAGAGGAGGAAGCTATACTCAATCTCCAAATAGTGGAGAGATAAACAAAGACAAAAATAATACTAATCCGGTACTGCCAACGCCTAGTACCTCCAACGCAGAACTACAGTACCTTCATAAGAATTCTGATTCTGAGTTGTGTCTAATATTATTGGAATCGAACTAACTAAAATTCGTGAGGAACTGAGTGGACTACAAAACATAAAAGTATCTATAGATTACCTGTCGAGTCTGTTCGAGAACGTAAAACAAGAATTAGAAGAAGCTAAAACGGAAATAGTTGATCTTAAGAAGGAGAATAGAAACCTCAGAGAGATCATAACGACTAATAATAACACCATTAATTTACTGGAGAGAGAATCAAGATCAAAAAATATTGAATTGCACTGTGTACCAGAGTTTAGGAGCGAAAATCTTGTCAAAGTAGTAGAACAAATTGGCAGCATAATAAATGTTCCAATCCTGGAAGGGCATATATCTAAGTGCACAAGAATAGCCAAAATTAATAGAAATTCTGCTCGTCCTAGATCGGTTCTTATCAAATTTGCTAATCAACTTCTCAGAGATCAGTTTTTTGCTGGTGTTATTAACTTTAACAAATCAAATAAGGAAAACAAATTAAACACAACACATATTGGAATATCAGGGAAAAAAGCGCCCATATATATCTCGGAAAATTTAACAGCAATTGCCAAAGAAGTTCACAGTGCAACGCGTATTTTTGCGAAGGAAAGGGGATATCGTTTTGTATGGACTCGTAACGGGAAAGTCTTTTTACGAAAATCTGTATCTAGTGATATAATATTAGTTAAGACCAAAGAACAATTAAAATCTTTGGAATAATAATATATAATTAAGGCATTTCTTCTTATATAATATATATATATAGGACAATATCTTTTTTTATCGTTGTTTCTGTGTATTCTATTGTTTTACAAAACTTTAATTTGTTATTATGACTAGTACCCTAACATTATTCTATCAGAACGTGAGAGGTATAAGAACAAAAACGTCTGATGTCTATCAATCCGTGCTAAATTCAAACTATGACGTATTAGTATTTACGGAAACGTGGCTGAATAATAGTATAGTTAGTAATGAGTTTGTTGATAGCAGGTATAATGTGTTTCGCAGAGATCGTGAAACCACCAGTTCTTCTCGTTTCGATGGTGGAGGAGTTTTGATAGCGGTTTCCAAGCGATATAAATGCTATAGGGTAAACTCTTGGGAAACGAATAGCGAAGATCTATGGATAAATATAATTTTAGGGACAAAAACTATATCGATATGTGGTGTCTATTTACCACCACCATTAAAACAGAACACAATAGAGAATTTTATACAGAATACAGAAAAGTTTATGAGTAAGCAATCACTCACTGTGATAGTAGGAGATTTTAACTTACCGTCAATTAAATGGATTTCGGATGCTAAATGTAAAAATATTTTGATTCTTAGTGATTTTAACATAATTAGTTCGTTAATAAGCGATTTTTTGTGCGTATCAGGATTAAAACAACATAATTGTATCACTAATTCTTTTGGTAAAACTTTGGATTTAGTCTTTAGTAATGTAAGTAATATTACAGTTGAGGACAGTGATTTTTCAGTATGTAAAGTTGATAAATATCATCCACCACTAACTGTGGAAATTTGTCATGATAATGAGCCTGAAATATTATTAACACCCGAGTTAACAGTACGATTTAATTTTATGAAAGCAGATTATAATACCATCAATAAAAAACTAAATAATATAATTTGGACCGAATTGTTTAACAAATGCATTACTTTAAATCAAATGATAGATATATTCTACATAGAACTACGTAAGATTATAGAAGAATCTGTACCAAAATATACTTAAAAAATTAACAATAAATATCCAGTCTGGTATTCAAAGCAGTTAATTAAGAGATTAGCAGAGAAAAATAAATATCGAATTTGGTATAAAAAGTATAAGAACCCTCTTGATAAAATAGAATTTGAGCTACTTAGGACTAGGTGTCAAACTATCATAAACTTAGATTATAATAACTATATACAGACAGTGGAAGATAACATTAAAATAAATCCAAAGTATTTTCATTCATATTTAAAAAAGATCCGAAATAACAAATGCGACTATCCTGCCTTAATGCAATTTAATGACTGTGAATTTACTAATGGGAGGGATATTTGTAATCAATTTGCCGTACACTTTGCTAATACCTATCAGACATATGACAATTCAACTTTAAATTCATATACAAATATAAATTCTAATTTTAATTTACAACTTGCTAATGTTTCTATTGATAAACAAGAAATCATAGACCAATTGGAGAAACTTAAAATATACAAGGGAGCAGGCCCTGATAATATTCCACCTATTTTTGCAAAAAAATGCGCGAAATCTTTGGCAAACCCACTAATTATTATATTTCATAAGTCACTAGAAGACGGCTTATTTCCAAGCTTATGGAAAAAGGCTAGAGTCGTACCTATTTTCAAAAGCGGAGACAAAAAAGATATAACTAAATATAGACCCATTTGTATACTCTCTGTCTTCTCAAAGATCTTCGAAGTAATTATGTGCAGATCACTTAGTTGGTACGTAAAACCTTTTATGATTGAAAGTCAACATGGCTTTTTAAAGAATAGATCAACTATGACTAACTTAGTCTCATTTATTAACGATGTATCGGAAGTGCTGGACAGTAACGGGCAAGTAGATTGCATCTACACTGATCTCGCTAAGGCTTTTGACGTTGTTGATCACAGTATTCTAATACATAAGTTAAGGAATTACGGTATCTGTGGGAAAGTTATTGATTGGATTACATCATATTTGGACAATCGGGAATTGAACGTTGTAATTGGTGGACATCAGTCTGACACTTTTATTGCAACGTCTGGTGTGCCGCAAGGATCACACCTTGGGCCTATATTATTCGGAATTTTCATAAACGACATAATAACTTGCTTTGATAATTGTAGAATATTTTTATATGCAGATGACTTAAAAATGTTTAAAAAAATGTCGTCAATAGACGATTCAATTAAAATGCAAGCAGATTTAGAAAAACTTGTATCGTGGTGTAAACATAATAACCTTAATCTAAATCACCAAAAATGTTATAGTATCACATTTAGTCGTAAAACTCGAAACATTAAATATAATTATAAAATTGAAAATAACAATTTAACTTACTTGAATGAAATACAAGATCTAGGTATTTTAATCGATTCAAAACTAACCTTTATCTCTATATATAATAAGACAGTAAAAATATTTTGTCTGTACATTTAGTAATTTTGACTGAAATGGATAGAGGGACACTTAAAAAGACTAATAGAAAGCAAAAAGATTTTTTTTGAATTTCTTGTCTGTCTGTCTGTCTGTCTGTCTGTCTGTCTGTCTGTCTGTCTGTCTGTCTGTCTGTCGACATATTGTTGTCCGCATTTTTCTCTGAAACTACTGAACCGATTTACTTGAAAATTTCACCAATTGCTTTGTTTTAACTCAATTTAGGTTCTAAAGTTTGGTTCATCAAAATCGGTTCATTAAAAAAAAAGTTATCGTCATTTGAATGAACTCAAGGCATTAGCTTGCCAGCGAATGTTATATAGAAATCGCGCTGGTATGACCCTGGCTAAAGAATGACATTCGAAACGTCTTGATTATATGACTGTTGATAAAAATATATATTTTTGAAGCACTATTATACAATATTTTATACAATAAAGTAAACAAGGCCAGTCGTGGCGCAGCGGCAAGAAGTGTGACTGTAAAACCAACTGGTTGTGGGTTCGATCTCCACTCGAGGAGATGAAATATTAACTTAAATTTATATTTCCATTTCTTCGTTCTGGTGGCGAGGTTAAGCGCGGCGTTGAGTTCTGCCACTCAACAAGCAATGCCTCCAGAATTCGGCAGAAAGTGGGGAACGGAGTGTCTTAACACTAGGTTCCCTCTGCCTACCCTGCTATGTGCGGGATACAGCGTGAAGCTGATTTATTTATTTATTTTATTTTATTATAGTTGTCAATCAATTCTGCTTAAATCAATAATCATGTATTTTAAGCGGGCGAAGCCGTGGGCGGGCCGCTAGTCTCACATATAGAAAATATTATTAAAAAATTCTACAAAATGCTGGGTTTTATTTTAAGAAGTACAAAAGATTTCAAAAAATCATCCACAAAAATAATACTTTTTAATTCATATGTCCGAAATACATTAGAATACTGTTCCATTGTATGGAACCCTTTTTACCAAACTCACAAAAACAGACTGGAAAGAGTACAAAAAAAAATGCTACGAACCTTATGCTATAAGGATAATTTAAATTATAATTACAATAATCTTTTAAAACACTATAAAATATCGTCACTATCTACAAGAAGAAATGTTTTAGATCTTTGTTTTTTGAATAAAATTTTAAATGGAGATATTGACTGTCCAGACTTAGTACAAAAAATAAGACTAGCAGTCCCTAGAAACCCGTTAAGGACTTCCAGTTCTAAGCCAACTTTTATTAGTAAGACTCCTAGAACTAATTTAGGCCTCAATGCACCTTTAAATAGAATTTTACAATTATATAATCTCATTTCAAATGGTAAAGAGGAGCTAGATGTATTTAAGTTCTCTGGAAAAATATTTAAAAAAAAACTCAAATGTATTTTTGAAAATTAGCTATTTAGTGTTTGATTATTTTTTTGATATTATACACATTTAATTAATTTAACTAGTATAGTATAATTAAAGATGTGAATTGCTTAAAGTTTTTAACAAGATTTATATATTATTATTATTATTTATTTTTTTTAACTGTTTTTGTTTTTAACTATTTAAATTTTTTCTTTTTTTTTTATACTCAGTAAGTTATTTTTTATTAGTTTTAATATTTTATGCTATTTTAAAAACCTCGTTTTTACCTTTTTTTGTTTACTGTAACTAAGTTAATATTTTTTTTTTTTTTTTTTACAATAATATTTTTTTTACAGTAATATTGGTTTTAATTTTTTAATGTAGTTAAATATATTATAAGTAAAAGTTTACTCTCATTAACATTTTTATTTTTACGCAATTGTTTATTGTTTTACTTTTTTTTTTTTTTGCTTTACGTTATTTTTCATAGAATAATGTAAGTTTTGGAACAAATCTATGTATTACATGTTAAGTTAGCCTTTAAGTGTAGTGTATAGTGTACAATAAAATGTTCTATACTAAGCTATGTACGAAGGATAAAATACACTGTATATTATGTTGGCTTCCTATTAAATAAATAAATAAATAAATAAATAAATTATTATTTCTTGCTAAGATTTACAAAACTTTACGAAAGTTATTTTTTTCGCGATTAGATTAGATTTGAAACATGTTATATAAAATATAAATTTAAATAAAGTCTATTTTACTGTCACACTTTGTGCCCTTGCTTCACTACTGACCTCTGAGAGTATGTAATATATTTTTTTCAGTAAACATAACTTCAAACCTTCGTGCAATGGGCTGTGTCTGATTATAAACGCGACGATTTTGGGTTCGATTCCTAATTAGGGGAATGTATATATTAATTTTATTTTCTCGCTCTGGTAGACAAAGCGCGGCGTTGAGTTCCACCACACAACAAGTAATATAACGACGTTGGGCGGTACCATACGGTGAAACCATACGAGAGTACCTACAGTATATACATTAATTTAAAATTAAAATTATAGCCACGAGCCCAGTAATGGCGCACGGGCACAAAGTGTGTTGTGGATTCTATTACTAATCGAGGTAATGAAATATTTTATATTCTCATTTCTTTGTTCTGGTGTGTTGAGTTCCGCCACTCAACACGTAATGAAGAAGAAAACGAAGTGTCTTAAACCTAGATTCCCTCTGCCTACCCTGACGTGTGCGGGATATAGCGTGACGTTAAACAAAACGCGGAACCCTTCAAATATGTTGATATTGTGTACCACCATATCTCAAACGGGACATCTTAACAAAAGTATAATAATCACTTTCTGGGATCGTCTCCACTAAAATTTGTAATATCTTGGAAATAAAATAATTATTTCTTTACCTACATACATTTACCTAATACATTTTTTCACAGAGTTGTACCCAAGCTGAACCTGGACTTCTCAACGTGCATATAGTACCCCACACCCACGACGACGTGGGGTGGCTGAAGACGGTCGATCAATATTATTATGGAAGTAAGTTGTTTTAATACTGTATGTTTATAGTACAAAATTCGAAATATTTCTGATATAAGAAAAATAATATTAAATAGGTTTCGGTTTCAGTTACGGTTTTGTATTTGAATTATTTTAAATTAATTCGAATTATCGGTTATTTTTATCTTATATTTTTGAAAAATGTATTTTTTAATTACTGACAGCTGTTTTTTACATATTTGTAACCATGTGAACTGTTTCATTGTTTGTGATACTTGTCGTTTATCTTTTTCTAGCAATATCGTTATCGTTAGTTCATACTAAATTCACAGAAAATAAAAATATTGAATGAAACACATTGAGTTGAGTTCTGAGTTCCGCCACTCAACAGCCAATGCCTCGACTCGTTTACGGTCACAGATTGGTTTCTTTTTTTCGGTTACGGTTATGATGCTCCATAACATCCGTGGTATAAAGTGATGATCTATAATATATTAAAACAGAAAAAAATATATGCTTGTGCACGCGCGCCTCCCCAACACAGCTAGGATCTGCAAATAACAACAACAAACAACAAACAACAACAACATGCAAACAACTGCTCGCAACAAAAAAAATCATGAGGCCACACGCTATACCGTGAGGAAAACTAGATAGCTAAGTTAGAAAGTAGTGTAGGTAGGCAGGGAGACTAGTGCTTGCTAAGACTGCCTGCTCCCTGCATTCAGTCCGTTTTAGAGATGATCTGTTAAACGGTGGCGCATGACGCCGTTCTCTCGTCAGAGTAGCGAAATTTGAATATAATCATTCCCCCGATTGGGAATAGAGCGTGCGACCATCGCATTTACGGGTACAATGTTTCTGAGCTATACGATTACGTTGAAAGTTACACGACAAGTATATTTAATTCCTTAATTTATTTAGAAATTGGTCTTGAAAAGGAATCGAACTGACGTCCGTCGAGTTAGAAGTTAAATACACCTGTTTTGTATTTCAGGTAGAAACAACATACAAAAAGCAGGTGTTCAGTATATTTTAGATTCTGTTATAAAAGAATTATGGCAGGACCCTAAAAGAAGGTAAGTTGCTTAGAATGTTTTTTTTTAGTTATACATTTATGCGTATAGAAAAATAATGAAATCTTTCTAATTAAAGATAAAATAACATTAAATTAGCTACATAAAACTATATATTTATTCTTATTAGAGATAATATACAACATTAAAGATAATTGTTGGGTGGATAGTTGGAAAAGCTCTAAATGTGGTATTTTGAAAAAGACTTACACAATTCATTACGTTGAAACAGCTTTTTTACCATCTAAATAATAAATACGTCAATCTGACGATATGAGTGGGGTCGATGATGAATCATCATCCTAATCTATCATCTATCCTAAAATCAAATATGCAGAGCCATCCACAAATTTAGGACCATTTATAACTTTAGAGCGGCTACGAACCGTTGACAGATCTAAAAGATTTCTTTATATAGATTTGTTCCAACTACAAAAAAGTGAAGTAACTCTTCAGCTTCACAGCTTCACGCTGTATCCCGCACACAGCAGGGTAGGCCCAGTGATAAGACACTCCCGTTCCCCACTTTCTGCCGATTTCTGGAGGCATTGCGTGTTGAGTGGCAGAGCTAACTCTTCACTATAAAACATTAAAAAAATCCTTGCTTTTCTAAATTTTCCCAATGTTTATTTCACTTGTAGATTTATATACGTAGAAACAGCGTTTTTCTGGAAATGGTGGGTGCGTCAAACTGACGACATACGTCACAAAGTGCATGCTTTAGTACGCGAGGGGAGACTACAGTTCGTGGGGGGCGCGTGGAGTATGAACGATGAGGCAGCGAGCCATTATCAGAGCACTATTGATCAGTTTACCTTTGGATTGAGGTAGGTTTTGACTAAAATCGATTATTCAAATATATTTTTTTTGTTGAATTTTGTGCTCAAAGCGGAAAAGAACATGCAAATTATAAAATTAAATAAATCAGCTTCACGCTGTATCCCGCACACAGCAGGGTACGCAGAGGGAACCTAGTGTTAAGACACTCCCGTTCCCCACTTTCTGCCGAATTCTGGAGGCATTGCGTGTTGAGTGGCAGAACTCAACGCCGCGCTTAACCTCGACACCAGAGCGAAGAAATGGAAATATAAATTTAAGTAAATATTTCATCTCCTCGAGTGGGGATCGAACCCACTACCAGTCGGTTTCACAGTCACACCTCGTGCCGCTGCGCCACGACCGGCATCAACAAATTATGCAATAAATAGATTGTGAGTGGGAATTTAAGGGCATATTATATCTCGATATATTCAGTAGAAGTATTTAACATGTACAATCGAAAATTGAGAATTGAAAAACGTTTAGTTACAGATATATTGTTACTGTATTAGATTGCGTTTTAATTCCAAATTTCAGTCAATGTTTTGTCTGTGAAGGCATCTAAATGATATTTAAAAAAAATAATTTTGTAAATAAATTGGAAGTAAAAAAAAATATTTCAATACGGAAACTGAATTTTTAATTCTAAACTGCTGAAACTATACTATACTCTTTTAACATTTTTAAAAGTGTTAATCCACACTTAGGAGAGAAAATTATTATTTAGAAAAGGTATAACAATTTGAACGTAGGGCTTAGTGGTCAGAGCGCCTGGTCGGTTTCCAGGAGGCGCGGGTTCGAGTTCCGCTACGTTCAAATTTTTATACGTTTTCTAAATAAGTATTATACTATACTCTTCCAAATCTAAATAAAAACACAAAAAAATTGACCAAAGAAAACCAATTTTGGGCACAGAAAGCTAAACGAAACATTCGGCGAATGCGGAATTCCTAAAGTAGGATGGCAAATAGATCCGTTTGGACATTCTCGAGAATTTGCTTCGTTATTATCCGCCATGGGTTACGACGGGCTGTTTCTTGGTCGAATAGACTTCCAGGATAAAAGATCAAGGTTGAAGAATAAAGAAATGGAGATGCTGTGGAGAGGGGATGATGATTTGGGTAAGAATTTCTTTGCACGTTTATGTTATATTTCGCACATTTTCGCATTAGACGATGATAATAAAATTATAACACTGATCAATTTTCGGAATAATATGTTTTGAATGGCGTAACTCAACGCCGCGCTTAGTCTTCATGAGCGTGGTAATGAATATAATTAATTTCCCCGAGTGGGAATCGAATCCTCAACGCATTTTTCAGTCAGATACTGTGGCACTGTGCCAAGAGCCGAGACGGCTTCTATTAATATTTATAACATTATAAAATTGTCCTGTCGCAGGAGCACAAGTGTGCGACTGTAAACGCGATAGGTTGTAGTTTCGATTCTCACTCGAGGAAATTAAATATTTAATATTTTGATTTTTTCGCTCTGGTGTCAAGGCAAAGTGCGGTGTTGAGTTCCGCCACTCAACACGCAATAGCTCCATTCTACGGAACGTCGGGATGAAGGTGTCTTAATGGGCACGAAGTGTCTTAACACCATGTCTGCTATGTATGAAATAAGTGTAAAGCTAAAAAATATCTAGAAATGGTTTAGCCATTCTGTGTTGATTTTCTTGTTTCTTACTATTTTGAATTTTAATTCCTATGTTATTATGACGGTTTTTTGAATTGTCTGAATTTATAAGTTTTTTTCGGGTTTAATTCTCACTTAGGGGTATGACATTGAGTTCCGACACTTAACACTCAAATCTAAATCGCACTCTATAAACTATTACTTATGTATTTTTTCTCTTTTTTAAGGTAATTCATCAGATATTTTCACTGGAGTACTCTTCAATACATATTCACCTCCACCTGGGTTTTGTTTCGACGTTCTTTGCGATGATGAGCCCATTATAGACGATCCTGATTCACCCATTTATAATGTTGATGACAAGGTAAGTCACTAGGTTAGTGACTGTTCTCAGTTTCTGTTTAAATTCATGTCTTTAGTGACGATTTATAAAGTGATTTAACTTATGGATGTAAGCGAAGTACAGTACAGTCAACCCTCCTATAACGCGGTACTCTCAGAGCGCGGTTTCCATATAACGCGGAGCTGAAATGGCGACAGCCCTCCTATAACGCGGTTCTCTTATAACGCGGTTACCGTTTAACAGCATCCCATAAGTTTTTTCCGCGCAGCCTTTGAATGATTCTAGTAACTAGATATGTTAATATAAACATCTTATCTCATAGCCATCTAGGACGTCGGTTTCAGTCGTCTCAGATACCAAATCTCGATTTAAAAGATGTTAAAAAGGGCTAAATTTGGCTAAAGAATTAGAACTACATTTCATTCAAAAAAAATGCTTAGCTCCCAATATAGAGGTTTTATTGGAGTTAGAAAAAAAAGTTACAATCGAAAACTAATGTGAAGATGAATTAAGTGAAGAAGTCATTTTGACCATTAAAAGAAGACGAGTTAGGCATGAGTCGCATCTGGCAACAGGGATGAGTGTTGAACGATTACATAATTTTACATAAGTGATTCTTGTTTTACTTGGAAAACAGTTATTTAGTTTAATTTATATTCGTTTTTTGTATTATTTCGTTATAAAACATCTCAATTCAATTTAAATAATTCATAAGTTATCTTGTCCTTGGAATTATTGGTCTCCATATAACGCGGTACGGATGATGTGATTTGTAAACATACAACGCGGTAGACGGTTTCCATAGAACGCGCTACGAATTAGCCTGGTTTGTATGGTTAAATCCGAGTTTCTTATAACGCGGTTTCCGTATAACGCGGTACGCACTCACCGCGTTATAGGAGGGTTGACTGTAGTTGGTATTGGTAGATAAAAGGGAGAAATTGGTCACTAATTTAAGTAATTGATAATTGTTGTTTTTATATTATTATTTTTTTTTTATAAACTTGGATATATGCTGTTAATGGACATGATAATTTTGGGTTCAATTCCCATTAGGGGAAATGTATACAATATTTAAACTATTATTTTTTTTCGCTCTGGTAAGTGCGACGTCGGAATGATGTCACATATTATACATTTAATAAAGGTTCCCTTTTAGCATCAAGCAGGCTATGTATTTTTTTAAAAGAGTTTACAAAAATATTTGAAGACATGAATGTATAATGTGTAATATAATTATTTGAATTTATTATATATTTTTTTAAACAAAATTCACATCAAAATTATTTTGTCGATATTCGAATACATAAATTACAAATAGTAAACAAAAAACTCAATTCTTCAAAAAGTTGCGACATATCACTTCTATACATTCATATCTTCGATTATACAATAATGTACATAAATTATTTTACAACAACGCCATCTATTATACAAAAAGTAAAATTAACTTTCTTTCTACCAAAAAAGGTGATAAAATTTATTGAAATATCGAAAAATATGTCAAAAGGATACAAAACAAATAATATTTTGGTTACAATGGGAGAAGATTTTCAATATCAAGACGCCGCTATGTGGTTCATTAATTTGGATAAGTTGATACAGTGAGTTCTTTAATGGCTGTGGGTTCGATTCCCATTTAGGGAAAAAAATAATGAGTTTTATTGTTTGGGTGTATGTATGTTTATATATTTTTTGATCATATAAAGGACTGTCTAAAAAAGGATACACAAATATATTATGCTCGATTTTTTAATAAATGCATGTGCACATGCATGCTGTACTATAAATGCATGTTACATAGAAAAATAAAAATATAAAGGAATAATTAAAATCTAAGCAACACAAATTTAAATAATTAAATGTTATAGAACGTTTCACTATTTTTTTAATCTTGCAACAAAAACATTTATATATAGATCCTGAACAAATTTACTTCATTTTATAATGAAAATCTTCTTACTTTTCGTAAAATAACCTAATATCACCAAGCCATAATAAAGCATAGAAAATAAAAGAAAAAAATTAAAATAATCCAAAAACAATTTAACTTAAAAACAAAACGAAACAATACAACAAAAACAATTTTTCTAAATAGATATCGTCATTTCTCTTCAAAATGATTGAAATGTCATCCGTATATCGAACGAATAACGTTTTGGTGACAATGGGCGATGACTTTAACTATCAAGACGCGGGCATGTGGTTTACTAACTTGGACAAATTAATTTCGTAAGTGAAATTGTTTTAGAATTTTGCATGCGACGGAAATAGAACCTGCTGCTCTTTGTGTTTTTATGTGTGCTTAAGTACAGATTTGTTGTATTATAATTATGTATTATTATCATTTTAAATATTAGTATTAGATATAAAGTAATTCTGAAAATTTTATGAAATTGCCAAAAAAGTAAAACCGTTTCAAAAAGTGAACAAGTTTTTTTTTTTAAAAATAATTGAAATAAATAACTTTAGTCACATCACACAAAATTAAATATAGTAATATGTTATAAATAAATTCTTTTAAAAGTATTGGTTTATCATTTGTTACAAATTAAACAAATAGACATTAAAAAACAAACCAACTCAAAACAATTTACGTAATAAAATTTAAAAAAAGTAAAAAAATGTTAAACAATAAAATATTTCAAAGGTTGTAATGTCTCTAGAAAAAAAGATTATCTTATTATATTATAAAAAGACATTTTTTTTCCAAACATTAATGAAAATATTTCGAAAATTCATAGGTAAGTGGGAAACGAAGTGTTTTAACATTAGGTTCCCTCTGCCTACCCTGCTACATGCGGGATATCGCGTAGTATCAATAAATGTTGTAAATCTAACTATAATTAATTAAAAACACTAAAAAAACGAATTATAAATAATCAAACAAAAACTAAAAGACCATAATTCAACTTAAAATTGACCTTTAAAACAAAAAAATAGATGGTGTTGTTCTAAAAGATAGAAAACGGTGCCAATCTTTTTATCTTTTGCTAGGTAAACAAATTTATTACCTATATTGCTAGTCAAGGAAAATATTACCTCAGTAATAACGTGATTATTACCATGGGAGGCGATTTCACATATCAAGATGCTACGATGTGGTACAAAAATCTTGATAAATTAATTGAGTGAGTATCAGATTGTTATTTTGGAGCGGAATGTCCCATGTTCGATTATAAATTACTTAATTGATAGATGATTCAGCACGTTTTTATTTCTAAATGCTTTATCCTTTTCAGTAATATTTTTATTAATAATATAGAGATTTTAATGTGTTATCTTTGGTTTGGTTCTTTAATAAGCCGAATGTGAAGAACACTTATTGGTTTTCTCTGTTTGTTTTCAAAAAGATTTTTTCTAGATGAATAGAATAGACAGACAAACAGACGGGGGGTAGGTTTTGGATTTGAGATAGATGAATTAACAATTATAACTAGCAAACAAATATTTAAATATAATTGAAATTATTATACAGCATGTTTTATTTTCTTTAAACGTATGTTTTTGTATGATTTCATATAAAATGATTTATACATGTATATAAATACTTCATATTTCTAATCATATTTGCTTTCATTTAGGGTCATTAGGGTCATCGTGTCGCATAAAGCAGCACCTGATAACGCGATTGTCGTGGATTCGATTTCCACTTGGAGGAATGAATTATTTTAGTTTTCCCGCTCTAGTAAAAAAAACGCGCCCTCACTCACATAGTATCTTGAGTTCGGGGGGAAAGCGGAGAATGGAGTGTCTTAACAATAGATTCTCTGCCTACCCTACCCTACTGTGCGGGATAATGCGTGAAATTGAATTAAATTTAATTCATGTTTTTAAATATCATTCCTGAAACTATGTTAATGGCTGTGATTTTGTGGCTTTAAATTTTACTTGGTTTATATTTATATTTATTTTCTTACAAATCTAGACATTATTGTAATTCTAAATGTATTGTTTTAATAAAAGTCTTCATCATTAAATGAAAACTGAAATTATTCTAACAGATACGCAAACATGAAAGCTGCTAAAGATGGTCTCAATATAAAATTATTTTATTCAACTCCCGACTGTTATTTGAAAGCGGTTAAAGATGCGAAGTGAGTATTAAACTAAATTTTGCTTCTTTATGTACTTGATTAATTAACTTATACTTGTGCCTTTGGGTCACGGCGGCTTCCATTTATACAATTATTTCTTTTTTATATACATGGTGGAAGTTAGTCGTGGCGCAAGGGCATAACGTGTGACTGTAAGCGCGACTAGTTCAGAATTCGACCCCCACTCGAGAAAATGAAATATTTATTTAAATTTATATTTATATTTCTTCGCTGTAGTGTCGAGGCAACGCGTGGCGTTGAGTTCGGCCACTTAGTATGCAATACCTCCAGAGTTCGGCAGAAAGTGGGGAAAAAAATGTCTTAACACTAGGTTCCCTTTGCCCACTCTGCTATATGCGGGACAGCGTGAAGATTTGATTTAATTTAATATACATGGTGTTTACAAAATGATGTCACTAGCAAGTAAATATGAATCTGGAAACAATTTATTAAAAAAAAAACCCGCTGAGTTAATTGACTATCGGTTCATTTAAGTGTTAATTGACTACCGGTTCATTTAAGTGACTGCAAACACGTTACAGAGCAGACCTGTCGTTTCATACACACCATGCGATCGTCACCATACAAAGTCATTTGCTGTACTGGTCGCTCGATCAGTTGACTTCTTAGTGTGCGGCCGAGTCACAAGTTTCTCAATGTTTCTTTATTAATATATTAAATTAAATTAAATTAGCTTCACGCTGTATCCCGCACACAGCAGGGTAGGCAGAGGGAACCTAGTGTTAAGACACTCCGTTCCCCACTTTCTGCCGAATTCTGGAGGCACTGCGTGTTGAGTGGCAGAACTCAACGCCGCGCTTAACCTCGACACCAGAGCGAAGAAATGGAAATATAAATTTAAGTAAATATTTCATCTCCTCGAGTGGGGATCGAACCCACAACCAGTCGGTTTTGCAGTCACACCTCGTGCCGCTGCGCCACGACCGGCCTCGATATCGAATATATTGATTTATATAAATAAGGTTACTAAAACAATAAACACTACTACACTTATACTTTTATTTATTTCTCATATACATGGTGTTGACACAGAATTTAAATATTTTATTGTATTTTTTTCTATTTCTTACAATAATATAATATATATATTATTATATATGTGTCTTTCAGTCCGACTTTACCGACAAAACAAGATGATTTCTTTCCCTACGCGAGTGATCCTACCGCGTATTGGACTGGTTATTTCACTTCGCGACCAACTACTAAGTATTTTGAAAGGGAGGCTAATAGATATTTACAGGTGGGTTATTTTTTTTGTATTTTCGATATTCTTATAGTATTTTTAGATAAAAAGAGAGAGAAATAGAGTAAGACTTTTTTCCTATTTTGAGGATGTTTTAAAGTTTTACTAATACTAAATTCAGTATCATAGTATTTTAGAGTATATGTAATGCTAGTGTTATACTAAATTACTTGAGCAACAACGGTATTAGAATCTAAATAAAGAAATAAATAAAATAAATCAGCTTCACGCTATATCGCGCACACAGCAGGCTAGGCAGAGGGAACCTAGAGTTATGGCACACCGTTACGAATTCTGGATTGTCTCGAGTAGAGATTGAACTCACAACCAGTAGCGTTTACAGTTTCAGCGTTTAGCGTTTACAGTTTGTGCCCCTGCGCCACGTGTGGCAAAGAACATTTCCTTTTTAATATTAGTTTTAAAACTTAAGTTAACATATGTGTTATTTCAGATGGCGAAAAATCTTCAAATACTAGCGAACCTTCCAGAACATAATAAATTTGTTTTGGACGAACTTAGAAGTGCTATGGGTAAGAATTAAAACTACATCTTTTGTTTTTCATTAGAAAGCATCCGGGGCCATCGTGTCGCCGTGGTACAACGTGCTTATAAACGCGGTCGTTGTGGATGCAATCCGCCCTCGAAAAATCAATCATTTTCAATTCCTACTATGTAAAACAAAAGACGGCCATAGATTCCGCTACTCCATATGTAATAACTATAAATAAATTAATCAAATAAATTATCTTCACGCGCGGGAAGGCGGGATACACCCGCACACAGCAGGGTAGACAGAGGGAACCTTATGTTAAGACACACTGTTCCCCACATTCCGCTGAGTTCTGCAGGCATTGCGTGTTGAGTGGCGGAACACAACCAACTCAACTTCATAACTATAATAATTATGAATTAAGCCGTCGTGTCGCAGTAGGATTGTGTCGGACTGCTACACGCTAGTAGGCATAAAAATATCACGTTTAGAGTGGCAGAGCTCAACACCAGACCTTGCCTTGTCAAAGAGGGGGGGTGTCGCATTAGTACCCGGGTGGAGTTCGAATAACAACTGTCGTTTATAATCAGACAATGTATCAAATAAAAATAATATTTATATATTATATATTTCAATTTTAGGTGTAATGCAACACCACGACGCTATTACCGGTACAGAAAAACAACACGTCGCAAGAGACTACGTACGATTATTGGATAATGCGTTGCAAGACTCCTTGCTTGTTGCAAGACAGGCTTTCAAGTTAGTTCTGTATTCTTGCATGGTCCTAACTTCTGTATATATCAAAAATAGATCTTCGTTAAGACAAAAAATTATATATATATTTATTTCAAATAAGTATCATACCGTTACGTTTCAGTGTGTTATCTTAAAATGGCGATTCTTAAAAAAAAAAAAATACATAGATGGTCTGCTTTATCTTTCCTTCTTTCTTCTGATTCCATGCAAATCTTTTTTTTATAACTGCTATCAATCCGCGGTTCATAGAATAGTAATTATGTTACTCTGATCTAATAAGATAAAACACAGCGTTTAGCTACGCTCATGTTTTTAAAATAAGAAAAAAATTAAGACCATATCTACCATGAAGCTTAACTTAAATTTACTACTTTTACAGCAAACTACACGAAAATGGCCAAAATTTATTTACTTATGATAGATGTCATTTTAATGAATCGAGTTGTGCTACAAGTGAAGATGGCGACCAATTTGTGGTGAGTGATTGATTTCTATTGATTTTGTCATTTTTTATTTGTTGTGGGATGCATCTTTACATAAATTGCAACCGTCCTTAGGTTTCATATTTATAATAATATCAGAAATGGGTTATGTAGGAATAATCAGTAATATTTTTATTTTTTATTTTTATTACCAACCGTAGCGTTTGGCGCTCCGTTGTCTCTGACTACCCCGCAAGGGATAAAGCGTGAAGCTAAGTTAAGTTTTTATTACCAATATTTTGGTAATATTTCTTTGTGGATGCTGTAGTTTGGATGCGACTTATTATTTTCACTTCACGAGATACAGCCCTCATAGTGGGGTGGGCAAAGGGTGCCTAATGTTAAGACATTGCGTGTCGGGTGAACTAAACGCCGCGAGTTGTCTTGTTACCAGAGGTAGGAAAATAACAATAATACACTACCCTGAATGGGAATCGAACTTACAACCGTCGCGCTTACATTCAATTGCTGTTCTATTGTGCCTTGACGGACTCGCTTGTTTGTTTATTTGCTTTTTATTTTATAAGAATGGGGTTATCTGGTAATATTTAATAGTTTATTGGATTATTTATTATTATTTTTATATCAAGGTGTATAATGATACAAAATTATATTTACTTATTGATATAATCTTCGATGGTTTTCGTTGTCATTTTGTAAGAAAACACACATTTCGACAAAATTATGTAAAAAAATATCGCAGGTATTGAAGATATGCAGGCATTTGCTACATTCTGAAACTGTAAAATATATGTTTCATATTTATATAAACTTTAAGTATATATTGAAAAGGTTTAAAAGACTATAAAATGAATGTATTCACAGGTGACAATATACAATCCCGTGGGATGGAATGTGGTAGAACCAATACGAATTCCAGTTAAAAAAGGCACTTTTGAAGTTTACGCTCCAAATGGTAAAGTTTACTGTAAATACTATAGGTGTGGGTTCTGGGAATTAATTATATTCAATTCCTTGTTCTGGTAACGAGACGAAGCGCACAAAATAAGAACGGAGTGTCTTAACACTTAGTTCTTTCTAAAAAAAAGTTCTATCCCGCTAAAATTTATTGATATATAAATTATACAAAATATTTGTAGAATTTTGAAAAAAAATGTATTAAACATCCATTCTTACTAACTTTCAAATTAATAATATTATATATTACTAAAGCCAAAGGATAATATTTTTAGTAGTTTTGGCGTGAATGCGTAACAAATAACAAACTTATATTCACATTTATGATTATATACATATATCTTGTTTTTTTTTATCTATTTATAGTTACCTTTTGTCGCATATTTTGAACAAAGGCGACGCTAATACCTTTTATCGTTTAAATATCTTTTTTTTTATATTTGTTAATTTCTTGTTTAAATTTTTATTTTTGTTCTTATTTTTGCATGTGTATTTGATACTCTTGAATTTAAATTTATAGCGATTTTTTTTATATTAACAGGTGAAAAGATACCATCACAATTGGTATCTATACCCGATGCGGTAATAAAAATTCCCACAAGAAAATCTCAAGCAACTCATGAAATAGTGTTCATAGCTGAATTACACCCACTCGGCATTAAATCCTTCTACATTAAAAAAATAAACCCAAAAATCAAAAGAAACGTCCAAATTGAAAGGCAGAAAGAATACTACGGTAATCTAAATGATTACTGGCGTAATATTCACAAACAAATCGACTTAGACATCCGTAATATTGAGGATGAAACGGTAATCACCGAAAAAATTCCATTACCAATGTTCACAGCGGAATCCGAAGCTTTGGATTTGGATAAAATTGATATAAATATGTTGAAAGATAGATATGATTTGCCGGAAAATGTTGGGGAATTAAGTAAAATTATGAGTAAATATGGTAATACCGTGACAGGTAATAGATATTTGGGTAAAAATGAGAATTATCCAAGTTTAAATGAGGAGGAAATGAGAATGTTGTCGGATGAACCTCGTATTGTTGAACGATCGGCGGAATATTATATGGAGAATGAAGTAAGAACAAAATTTTTACATATAACTAGATTTTTTTTGCGGTTACAATATTTTTTGACTATAAAGGATGAATATACAATCCTGTGAAACATTGTTTTTTTAGATAAAAAATTGATTAAATTACGTCTTCTACTTGACTTAAGAATATGTTAATTAAGGATAAAAAGATATCACAGGTTGTTAATACTAATGCATTTCAAGTTATTGTATTTCTTTATGTTCATTTTGTAAAAAAGTCTAGCATTGTTTCGAAAATTAGCTGAGGGCGTGTCGTAACTCTTCTGTTTTTTTGGCTACAAACCAAAATCGTAAAGATAGATAGTTTTATCACTCTTCCTCTTAGAATTAATTCGGGCATTTACCAGTGTCAGCCTTCCCGCTTAACCTACTCCACTTTGCGATCGTTAAAGAAATTTGTTTCACTGTATTATAAAAAACTTATTTGTATTTATTTTAATTTTAACCAAATTCTTTTCAGTATTTCAAACTCCGCGTCGACAATACAACGGGTCGTATAACTCACTTATTACTCCCCGACAGGACGACCAACTTAGAAATACAATTTAACTACTGGACTGGTTTTATAGGCGACAACTCTAAACCTTCCAAACGTTCCTCTGGAGCTTACATATTTAGGCCAAAAACTACTGAACCCATCCCTATAGACTATACTAAATCTGAGTCCATTCATGGGGATATAGTCCAAGAAATACGTTCACAGACAAAAAATAATGCATTTAGTACTTTATCTATATATAAAGGGCTGAACTATTTTGAACATGACTTTGTAATTGGACCCCTCAATATAGATGATGGAGAAGGAAAAGAATATACAATTAGATATTCAACAAATATATTCAATAACGGAATATTTTATACGGATTCCAACGGAAGGCAGCTTATTAAACGAAAATTGAATTCGCGTAATTACAACGCGACTATAGAAGAACCCGTTGCGGGTAATTATTATCCAATAGTCAACGAGATTTTTATAGAGGATGATTACCAACGGATTGCCGTTTTGGAGGAGGAGGAGTTTAATAGAAATTATGGTACATAGACGTCTTTTGCATGACGATGCGTTTGGTGTGGGCGAGGCGTTAAACGAAACGGCAAATGACGTTGGTTTGACAGTTCGTGGGAAGCACAGACTAATAAATGTACAGCCTAATGAGGAAATATTTGAGAAAAAATTGGTTATACAAACTCATTTGTCGCCTATTGTATTTGTGTCGAATGCAGATAAAGTTAGTTATGAAGAATGGATGAAATTGAATAATTGTTTCAAAGGATTGAAGGAGTTACCTATTGGTGTGCATTTGCTTACTCTTGAGCCATTGGGGGCTAATACTTTGTTGCTACGTGTAGAAAATTATTTAAAAAAATCCGAAAATTCGACGGTTTTGGTGGATTTCGGGACGATTTTTAATAATTTGAAAATTTTGTCGTTAAGAGAAACTAGTTTAGCAGCAAATAGATGGTTAGATGACATTGAAAAATGGCGATGGAATACCGAAAATGTCTTTAAAAGCAGTTTTAATGAAGAATATGGTAATTTTAATAATAATAATGGAGACAGAAATGAAAAGGACGTCAAGAATGAGGGCAATTTTGAAATTAAAGAAGAGGGTTTGAAAATTAATTTGAAAGCGAAACAAATAAGAACATTTATAGCTAATTATGAAATGATTGTATAAATAAGGTTTTTTTCTTTGTGTAAATATTATCAATACATTTTTTAATAAATATGAAAGATTATTTTATTTTGTTTTCATCGTTTTCAATTTTTTAATCGATTTTTAAAAAAAATGTGTATTAATTAAATCAGCTTCACGCTGTATCCCGCACACAGCAGGGTAGGCAGAACCTAGTGTTAAGACACTCCGTTCCCCACTTTCTGCCGAATTCCAGAGGCATTGCGTGTTAAGTGGCAGAACTCAACGCTGCGCTTAGCCTCGACACCAGAACGAAGAAATGGAAATATAAATTTAAGTAAATATTTCATCTCCTCGAGTGGGGATCGAACCCACAACCAGTCGGTTTTACAATCACACTTCGTGCCGCTGCGCCACGACTGGCATCTAATTGAAAATGAAATTGCTATAGGTAAAAAAGTTATGAAAAAAGATTAATTAATTAATTTACAAAAAAGCTTTATTTTTGTTTCACACTGTGATGTGATGAATGCGGGATGCATTTAGCAGGGTAGGCAAAGGGAACCTACCTCTTCCTTTTACAGAAGTGGTTAAAAATATAATTTTTCAGTCATTGTAACACTGAGCACTTGAGGAAATGCTTTTGTTTTTACACAGAGGAGAATAAGATAATGACTCCATGAAAGGTATGATATGGAAAATTTGTCACAATAAAAAAATACATAAATATATTATAAATATTAGATTATTATTTCAAATCAATGTTGTCCATCGATCTAATATGAGGAAAAGTTCTCAAACCATTAACATATAGGAAACAAAAGAAAAGAATCTGAAATAAAAAACAAATGTCTTTCAATGAGTCTCTTTAATGTTGTTTAGTTACTAATACAGTGCGCATATGTATGTATCTATATTACTATTATATGGGTTCGATTTCCATTAGGGGGAATGACATATTTAATATTTTCATTTTCTCGCTCTGGTAACCAGGCAGTTCCACTAGCCATCTTAATGCAAACAGAGTGCCTTAATCTATCCCAGGTTCCCTGTTTACCCTGCTATGTGCGGGATACAACGTGAAACCAAAGAATATATAAGCTTCAAATTTGTTAGAACGCGCTTATCTTAGGAACTACTGTTTTCGAAATGAAAAAAAACTGTTTGTGTTAAATAGTCTATGTATCGAAATCTATAGGCTATATTCTTTTAGCTTCACGCTGTATCCCGCACACAGCAGGTAAGGCAGGGGGAATCTAGTGGTAAGACAGTCCGTTCCCATTAAGACACTTCCATTTCAGACTTTCCACAGAACTCTGGAGGCCTCGCGTGTTGAATGGAGGAACTCAGTACGCTATATTACATCACATTAATCAATTATATGTGACTTACTATAAGGGTTAAGTATTTCCATTTGGCCACGACGACAAGTCGCAGTCGGTGAAGCCTAGTGTATACAAGATGATTATTAAACAACAATAATTTATATAAATATATTTCTTTTTAATCTAATTTAAAATACAATACATTAGCAAAATCATATCTTTATAATAAAAAATGTATACTAAATATAAAGGCCTATTTTGTCACTCCACAAAAAAAGAATAATTAAAACCTACTATTTCTTTCAAACACTGCATTTAAGTTTAAGTAGCATACTTATAATATAATGTTAACGTTGGTATAAAATGTTGTTGTAAGTTGCATCAATCACTAAATAGAATGATAATAAAACAACACAATTATTTACAAATATAATGTTTAATTTATAGAAATACAATAAGCTAGATGTAGATATAAATATATAAAGTAAGTGTCAGTCGTGTCAGTCGCGCGTCCGCAGTCCCCACACTGAAGTCCGTCGCGCGCCCACTGTAGGTCGGGCGATTGCGCTATGAACAAAAACATTTATTAAGCTTCAAGGGTGGTTTCAAAAAGGAGTTTTATTTATTTAAGAAAAAGAAAATAGGTTAACGCTATATCCCGCATATAGTAAGGTAACATAGTGGTTAAGATACTTCGTTCCCAATTTTGCGCCGACTTAATTGATTCCAAGCGACAGAACTGGATGCTGTACAAGTAATGAAAGGACGTCTTATGAAAATATGAAGTACTAAGCTCAAACTAGAGTAGTGTATACCTGAACATGAAGTGGTTGAGGTGTATGTGCGGCGTGGCGGCCTTGAGCGCGGCGAGCGCGGCGCTCTGCAGCATGCCCCACACGTCCACGTAGGCGAGCGCGGGCGCGGCGCTGAGGCGCGCGAGCGCGTGCGGCGGCAGCAGGTAGCAGCGGCTCAGCGCCAGGTGCTCCACGCGCCGCAGCGCCGCCAGCGCGCGCAGCGCCGCCGCGCCCAGCAGCGCGCAGTCCGACGCGTCCAGCTCGCGCAGCCGCGGCGCCGTCGCGCACAGCGTGCCCACCACTGTGGACGTAACAATTACACATAGGCTACAATTTATGTAAACATTTTGTATTATTTGTCTATAATATAAAAATTAGTTGAGGCGGGCGAAGCCGCGACCGGGTCATAAAATACATACAGGTCAAACTGATAACCTCCTTTTTCGTTTAAATTGGCTATAAAAGATACATTTTTTACTCACTATCATCAGTCAGGGCGCGGGCACCGCTTATGTTCAGCCTTTGTATATTGGGAGTAATTTTGGTCACCACCTCGTGTAGTGATTCCTCGGTGAGATTACACCACGATATGTTTAATGACTGTAGACTGGAATAGAAGAAAAAAGTTTTTTTTTCATTGAGCGTCGAAAAATATTTTAGATACGTCAAATTGGAACGTAATGGAATTTGAACCCTGACCATGACCACTAACGCTCAATATTAATAATCTATCTCCAACGTCAATCTTCGATTGTTCCATATATCTCCAATCTCTAGATTGGATAGATATATGGAACAATCGAAGATTGACGTTGGAGATAGATTATTAATATTGGGCGTTAATCCATCAGTTGTTATTAAGCAAAGTCAACAATATTATTGTTAGACTTGAACCCATAATCACGGGTACCCTAAGAACACGCAAAAATACAAAAAATATATAAAAGTAAAAATAAAAAAATATGTTTACAGCGACACTAAATAATTTCACTTAACAATAAAATAGGTAATTTTAAATCAAACTAATAGTATGTAGTATGTATACATTTTTGAAAACTTGATGTTTCAATCACTTTTTGGTAGTTTATGGTCATAGGTAAACAATTTTTTAATAAAATAAGTCAATTTTATTTTATTTCGATTTTATTAAAAAAATATAAAACCGCACCGATGTATATTAACGCATAAGAGGCAAAGTGAAAAGTAAGAGTTATTAAAAAAAAACAATATACATATACTGTGTATAACCGAAATAGGAAGGAATAACATAAGTTGTAAATCGCGACCATGGTGGCTTTTTCTTAAGAACGCTCCATTGAATTCAATAGATATATGCGTAATATGACATCGCCCCCAAAAAGTTAATAAATCTTTAATGGGTCTGAGTAACGTGTACATAATAACATTTCGCTATGTATTCTTCTGGCAAACTTGCCACTACAACAATTTAAAGTATCTCTAAAAACAATAGTAACAAGTACAGCTTATTACTCTGTTCAAGAACATTTACAACAGGATAGAGATGTATGGAATCATAGTCAGGATAGCTGCCAGTTTATGTAATAATTACCATTGACATTGAAAAGAGCAACTGTTGTGTTTCTTGCCGGCTCTTCTCAACAACTCGCCTACCGAACTGGTAGTATCTTTTTTATATGTTCAATGGACGATTCAAGTGTTTACAATAGTCCCGGCGTTGACTTCCGCCACTCAACACGCAATGCCTCGAAAAATTCGGCGAAAAGTACTGAAGTACTGAACTGAATATCTGTCTGAACTCTAAGTTCCCACTGCCTAACCTGCTGTTACTGGATACAGCGTGAAGCTTTGCGTGATTTTTTTAAATTTGTTCACTCATACGAATATTTTCTCTCTCTCTCTCTTATATTTTTCCCCTTTCATGCATAATTTAAATATTTTGTTTTTCCACTCATACTTAGTACAGATATCTTTTGTCCCTTTCATTTTCTATACAAAAATTTGTAATGTAATTTTCTATCTTTTTCACACATTTTTCCCTTTTTATTCTTACCTGGTACATCCCTCTAATATATCTGTTATTCCTTTTGTAGTAATACCGCGCGCCATCGCTAAGTTGAGTGTATCTAAATTTGTGCATTTGCCTGGAAAATTATAAATAAATGTATATTTTTCTGAGTAAGAATCGAACCCAAAACCACGCGTTTACAATTTTAAATTAAATATAACATAAATAAATTTAAAAAATCATATCTTACAATATATTTATTAGAGATGCGCCGAATATTCGGTTTTTATTCGGTATATATATGTCATCTTTTTCATTATCGTCGTGCCGTATTCGGCCAATATCGAAATCGGCCGAATTATTCGGTTATGGTGTCGAATACATTCGGTTCGATTATTTTTATTTAATTATTATTATAAATTAAATGAGTCTCACTTAATGCTATGTCTATATCCTTCGCATGAGTGGAGCGATGCTAAACTGGACACGCATGTTCACCCGCAGAGAACGATGATATATATATACCGAATACCAAACGAATATTCAGCGCATCTCTAATATTTCTATAGCACCGACATTTTTCAATTTAATCATACAAAAATATTATATCAATAAAAAAATAAAAAGACTATTGTGTCACAGTGAGGCAGCGTGTGACTGTAAGCGCGACAAGTTGTTAGTTCGATTCTCACTCGAGGAAATGAAATATTTAATATTTTAATTAGGTCGCCCTGGCGACGAAGCAATGCGCGGAGTTCCGCCACTCAACACACAAAGCCCCCAGAATTAGGCAGAAAATAATGAAAGAAAAATCTTAAGGGGAACTGAATATCTTAACACTAGGTTCCCCGTTTCCCTGTATAGTTAAAAAAAACCATAATAACTCACCAATTAAGTTTTGACTCGTTTCACACAGAGTGACACTCTCCAAACTGAGCTTTTTGAGTCCTGAGCATCGCCTGAGCAAATGACAGAGTGTTTCTGTAGATATTGAGGCCATGCTCAGGTCTAAGTACTGTATACGAGATTGTATTGGAACTGATGTGGGAATCCAATCTCCTATCTGAAAAATAAAAAATAAATATATAGAGCAGTTGTGGCGCAGGTTATGGGTTATGGGTTCGATCCTCACTCGAAGAGATGAAATATTTATATCTCTTCCGGTTCTTCTCAGGTCTGAGGCATTAATTTTAGTGAACTGGTGGTAAATTTGACGTTCAAAAAATGAAGCATGTAACTTCTTATTTTGAATAAAATTATTTGAATTTGAATTTGAATCGTTTTTTATTTTCATTTCTTCGCTCTGGCGTCGAGGCAAAGCACGGCGTTGAGTTCCGCCACTCAACACGCAATGGCTCCAGAACTCGGCGGAAAGTGGGGAATGGAGTGTCTTAATATTAGGTTTTCTCCGCCTACCCTGCTGTGTGCGGGAAACCATAGGATCTGTGTGGAGAGTCTATGTATTATTCTGATGTATAAAATGTTACTAAAAAAATTTCATCTCATAAATTTTGACATTTATAATATTAGTAGAATTAAATACCATTGAGGCCATGTCTAGGGGCACAAGCTACAGGTTGTAGGTTTGATTCCTGCTCGAAGGAATGAAATATTTAATATTTTCATTTCTTTACTCAACACACAAAGCCTCTATGTGCGGTGCGCGGAGAACAGAGAGTTTTAACACTACGTTACCTCTATCTATCACTGGAAATACGGGATACAACGTGAAAACAGTGTAATACAGAGTTAAACAAAAAAAACTAACCTCAGAGCTAGCTAATCTTACTATAACTGGTTTTCGGTCTAATATTTTGCCTAAAGAATCCTTAGATAATGTTTTATTTCCTAGATCTAACCTCTGCCATAGTGTTTCATCACAGGACAGCCTGTAGAATCTGTAAAATGGGAAGTTAAAATATGTAATAGACGACAAGTTTTTTAAAATATATGTGTTAAACATATATTGTACTTATTCTATTATATAAAAGTATATTTTTGGAAACAATAAAATAAATAAATAAAATAAAATGTATGTATATTGTCTTTAAAATAACAATTTCATTACAACACGAAAGTTTTTATATGGGAAAATAAAAAATCATAGGAAGCGGACGAAGCCGCGGGACGGTCGCTAGTTTCATATATTTGTAGAGTAATATGTAAACGTACCTTTTATTAATTAGAGCACAATTAGCCAAAGCTCTCTTGGGCAGCCATCTTAGTATGGCTAACACACATTCATCTGCTAGTAGGGAAAATGATGATGATGACGACGACGATGACGATGATGATGATAATGACGATTGTAGTGGACTTAATGATGATTGGACACCTGCGAAATGATAGAACCAATCATAAATTTTAAAAAATCTTGCAGAATATAAATCTCTAAAAGTGATAAGACACTCCTTCCACTATTAATGCATGTATTCTCCACTTTCAACCGATTTGTTGAGGCATTGTGACGCTGAGTTCTAGTCGCACGCTTGTGCCCCTGCGTCACGACTACCTCGAATGTAATATTTTTTTCTTTTTATCTTCACTTCATAACCCGCATGAAGCCACGTAGGCACATGGAGCCCAGTGTTAAGATACACGGCCCCCAACTCTCCGATGAATTCTGTTGGCATTGCGTGTTGATTGACGGAATTCAACGCCGCGCTTTACCTCGCCACTAGAGCGAAGAAATTAAAATAGTTTGTTTCCTTGAATGGGGATCGAACTCCCAATCTGTAGCGTTTAAAGTCACACGCCTGTGTCCCTGCGCCACAACTGGTGGACGGTATCATGATTTAATATAGGCTATAACATTCCTCAATAACTCAACTATATAGATAGAACTTGATAATTATTGAATTTGAAATTTTCAATTCAAACCAATAGTTCCTAAGATCAGGGCCTGCAACCAAATAAGCACTTCAGCTTTATAATATTTGTATAGAAGTACTTATATATATATACATACATTCATCCTGTATCTGTCCATCTGTATCTATTCTTCGGTGTTCACAGGGTTTATGTCCGGCGCTGATCGACTGACCGAGCGGTGTTTCTTCGTCTATTATATAATTTAAAGTTTCTGTTTGTTCTTGTAAGGGTTTTACTGGAAAGAGAAAAATTTACACCTTAATAATAATTCTCTGAAATAAAATTAAAATTATCTATTATTTAATAGATAATTTAATAATAACTAGGGCCAAGGGACACACGCGTGACGGTTTTGTTTTAGATTTCCACTCAGAGGAATGACATATTTAATACTTTCATTTTCTCGCTCTGTTGAAGAAACAAAGGCAAGTTCCATCACTCAACACGCCTCCAGAATTCGGCAGAAAGTGGGAAATGGAATTGTTTTAATGGGAATGGAGTATATTAACACTAGGTTCCCAGGTTCTCCATTTCCTTGCTATAAGCTAAAAAAAATGTATATTATTTTACCTTTGTCGCAGCTTCTAGGGCTCCTCCTAGAAGGTCCGGGGCTACATAGTTTTCTAGATGTGGGACTTATGCCTATATTTATGTTGGGATTCACATTTTCTATATCGTGTTTACGTTTTAAGGTTTTATGCTTAAACAAAAGGAAAAATTATTAATATTACTAATTTAAGAAAAACAACATATACCATAATTATTTTTAAAAAATCCTAAAAATATCTTAAATTTTTTGTGTCTTTATGGTGTTCCTCACATGTAGCAGGGTAGAGAATAAGTTACCTAGTAAATAAGACATACTGTTCTAGATCTTTCGTCCAGACATTATTTGCTGAATAACAGATCTCAACATTGCACTGTGCCTAGTAATCAGAGCAAGTAAATGAAAATAATTCATCCCCAATAAAAGACATCATGTCACTGTACCACATCTAACACATTATTTTAAAAAATACAAAAAACCTGTAGTCTATATTATACACATACAATAAAATTGTTACTGATCACTGTCTACACATGGAGGACATATGAGGAAATATATTAATTATTAGGGGTATGTATGAATGTAATATTTTGGGTTAAAACATTTATTTTTAAAATTTTTGATGGTTACTTTAAATTAAGATAAGATTTGTCCACAACCATCACATTTTAGGCAGATATTATCCAATAGCAATAAAAAGAAAATAATAATTAAATTAATTAAACTAAGATTCAAAAAATTACCATATTAATATTTTCACAATGATTCTCGCTGTCATCTGGGTCGAGCAAACTGACACCCATTTCTTGTAACACCTAGAATTTTAAATATTGATATTTAATAATTAAGTATACTACAGTTGATGTGTTGTCACCCAGGACCACTTGGAAAGGAAAAAAACTGAAATTAAAACTACATAACCATCTACAGATAACTTCATGGTAGACAAGATCTGTTAACCATACTGTGATATTTATGATTTTTATTAAAAAAATATATTGATATTGTTTATATATAACAGTTTTAACTTGTGTTTTTACAAGTGTCTTTTTTTTATTTCCTCTATCCATTTACAATCTGCCAGAAGCTAGATTTTAATTTATGAATATCTTGATTAGTTTTTGGAGATAAATCCATCCTATGATGCATCATAACATTCTACAGTAATGTTTCTTTAAATTGAAGCCAGTTTTATTCACCTTAATTGATATATACTTTCATCAATATTGATCAATGATCTTGCAAATTCATTTTTATGATATTCCAATCTTATTTTGTATGTGGTACATGATATACCTATCTGTTTCTTGACCACTGTCCACTGACATTTCAAGATATTCGTGGACTTCTGTATTTCTTATGAACCATGGAGTGCCGTGCTAGCAATTATTTTCAAGGCCTTATTGTGGAAACATTGAAGTATTTATATATTGGAGTGGCTTGCTGATCTCCAGAGTTCAATGCTATAGATCCAAATTGTTTTTATGATGCTTTTGAAGATTACTTTTTATTTTCCAATTTGAGTGAAGACTGTCTTTTAATTAGTATGTCTTTCAATGTAAATATCTACAAGTTTCCAATTTGCCTGTTCTCTTTTAGTCTTTCCATATGAGCTTCTTGTCCAGATGAATTTCCAGATACTTTACTGTTTCTTGCTCAAGTAAAATCATTTAGTTTCACTGATAGACTGTCTCCCCTTTTAAGTGTGAATGGTCATGTACAGACTTTGCAAGACTTGCTTTTATTCTCCTTTTTTGAACCAAGTTGCAACTTTACCAAAGTGTTCTTGCAGTTTTGCAGATGCTATGTTTGGATCTCTGACTTGAGAGCAATGCTGTTTTCACCAGCCTAAGTAGCAGTCACAGTATCATTGGAATAAGGCAAGTCAGCAGTATAGACTGTGTATAATACAGGGCCTTTCTTCTATGCAGAAGATAGATGACAAGCTTTCCACAATCCTGGCTTGACTTTCCTTGATAGATGGATGTTAGATAATGTACAAATATTTTTTTAAAATGGATGAAGTTTCTGAGATTACGAATCTAACTGAACAAACTTAGATGTTCAACAAATCTACCCTATAAACTGTAAAAATCCTATTCATTGCATATTAAAAATAATCAAAAAGTAACAAAAAATAAATACATTTGAAATAAAATATAGATTAAGAAATAAAGTAAAATTATATGCAGCAACTTGCTTAATTTCTAATAATATATAGATGATTTTTTGTACCATATGATCACAATCAATTACAATGTATATTATACAAAAGTAAAGTAATTAGAGTTGAATGACTTTCCATAGTCACAATACAGGCATGTTTACAATGTAGGCAATATGTCTTTTGAAAAATAAAATTGAAATAATACATATTGGTCAAATATTGCTCATTACACACTGCCAAAAATGAAAAAATTCTTAAGCTATCAATGCAAAAAAATATATCTATATATTACACTAATAATGCACAAGCTTGTTTGTAATCGAGAACAATTATAATTTATTTTATAACATATAAGTAAATTAGAGTTGCATGACTACTGTGAGATAAATTGCAAGTGGTTTACAATTGAGAGGATGTCATTTAGAAAAACGTTAAATAGTATATTTGAATCAAATCACTCTAATTGAATATCGCAAACGTAAAAAATATCAAAATAGTCTTTCAATCTCATATTTAAGACATGAAAACGAAAGTTATATTCACCGTTACATTAACCGCCAATTACAGAAAAAATACGACAATATATAAAAAATAAGTAGCAGTATATACATCGCAACTAATAATACACAATTAAAATCAGTTATATCGTATTTTGTTAAACATTTAACTAATAAAACACAAAATACATAGAGGTGTGGTTATTAAAATAGCGGGAAGTGTCCATACTTACATCTGTATCAGTCTTTCTATCCATTAAGCTCCAGGATTTTCTCGCTGAACTATCTAAACGCATTTTTTTCCTAAAATTACATATAATATTCTAATAAAATGGTTATTTAAAGTAAATATATATAACGTTAATCTCATTTGGCGCCTTTTGACTTTGGCGCTTAAAAATCAGCTGTCAGCTATCATATAAATTACTTAAAATTATTTTTTATTTACTTACCTCGGGGTGTCTAATACATCGCTAGAGGATGAGCGCTTATCATCCGCGGATTTAACGTTCATTTTGTATTTTATTATTTATTATTTGAGCTTTTATATGAGTAACGTCATCACTGTACAGTGTAGAACAATTTGACGAAATTAGAAAAAAGTATAGACTATACTATATCTATAATATAAAACGAAGAATTTGGTGGTGTTGCCATAGTAATATAATTTTAATAAATGATTTATAATTTATAGCGTTTATGTCATACCGATAAAATTTACTTTATAAATTAAATAAATTAAAAAATATACAATCTATAGTGCAAAGTAACTTATAACATTATTAATTAATAAGTTTTTTATTTATAAATCATATATTTTTGACGAGCTTGTTTTATAAGTTAAAATATAAAACTAGATTGTTTAATGATATCATTAATCAACAGTGTATAATTAAAGAAAATAGTCTAATATATTAGTAATTATCAGATGATTATTTAAATAGGTTCATTTGAAACTGTGAAAGCGTGGAGCAAGAATGACTTGGTACTGCTCTTTAAGAAGAGAGACTGAACACTCTTGAAGATCTATAGACTGATCTCTCTCCTGAGTCCCATACACAAGCCGTTTTCCGTAACTAATCGTCTCGTCTGAAGACTTTACGAGTTCTAGCCACCAGAGCACGTCAAGTTACGATCAGATAAGCACCGTGGACCACATCCATACTATTCGGCAGATTATACACGGATACAATCCACCGCTTTGTGTGGCTTCCGTGTAATACAAAAAGCTTGCAACTCTCGAAATCAAGAACTGAGCAATTCTTGGCACATTGCAGTGATGCCGTATTGGAGGTACATTCAGGTGCTGAGAAGTTTTTATACATCTGTTACACTGATTTTCCAAATCCAAAAGAACAAAACCAAAGCGATCCAACTCATATAATATAAAAGTAAAGTGTAACAGACGAATAAAAACTTATATATATTTTAAATAATAAAATATAAAACATAATCATTTCTTTCTTTCTAAATGATACAACAATGGACAAATTCAATAGTATAATTAAAAAATTCGTTGCTTTTTGACTATAGCATTGTGCCTGTGCCAGTTGAGCTGTAATAATTTTGGCCAATGTCACGTTTTTTGTATAGAGAACACAAAAAGAAATTTATAAGGTAAAAGAATATATTCATATTTAATATATATAAAATTCATTAATATTTAAACAAATGATATAACAAAATGGTAACATTATTTTTTGTTTACAAATTTTTCAACCAATCATAATTCAGAAATATGACGTTCAAGTATGTGATTGGTTGAAAAAAACTAATTTCTTGAAGAGAAATGATACAAGGATTTCTGTTTAATGCTATTCGATTTTGTCTTATCGATTAATCGATAATATGAACAACAGTAATCGATTGTAAGGTTTGAATATTGTTTTCACTAACTTACTCATCAACAGGTTATTATATAATGATGTATTTGTTTTTTTATATGTCTCTTCAAAAAAATTGTATATCTTTCGTATTCCTTTATTCTTTAAGAATTTACTTAAAACTAAATAGAAATAAAAGTTAAAGAAATCATTTTTTTTTGTTTTTTTTCCATCCGATGAATTAGCCATTTTAAAAATATACTTCTACCCTATTTAGGGTTAAGTACCTCAAAAAAAACAGAATCTATATAGGGTCACTTTGTTGTTCGTCTGTCTAGATTATTTATCTCAAAATGTATAATAGCTGAAATAATTATCAAATATCCATGGTCTCTTGGACCTTGAATAAAAATTACTTCTAAATCAATCAATCAAAAAGTGAAATTTAAAATCATTATTTTTTTTTAGGGAATCATAAATAAGATAAGGAGTAACAACAACAGATTACTATTGGAATCCTTGACGTGATATAATACAACATTCAAGAAAACGTCATAAAAATATTTCTATTTTGAATATAGTAAATATAAAAAAAAATATTTTTATAATAATTTTTAGCCTATGAGTAAAATAATTTATAACTAGAGTTGATAGAAAGAAAATAGTATCAATTTCGCGATCACTATAGTTCATTGTATTAAAAACAATTCAATATACTTTGCAAAAAAATTCAGTGTTGACCCGAGTAATCGATTACATACTTGTCTAATAATATCTTGATAATCGAACAATCGATTCCGCACACCATTAATTCTGTCAATGAGAATCAAAACATAAAACAAAGAAAAACGCAAAAAACGCTCGCGTCCAAGCTTTTTGCTTTTAAAATATAATAAAACATTATAGTAACGCATTATTTACGATTTAAACTAACCAAGTGCGCTGTTTCGTCGTCAGTATGGCTGCGAGAAAGCTAAATACGATTGAAGACTTAAGTGGTGAGTTGTAAATAAACAAAAGATTCAATAACAATAATATTTTGTATAAATATGTTTACTATTTTCAGTGAAAACAATTAATTGTTAACTTCCTTTTATTTCTATTAACTATTCAGTAGGTAAACTCCGTCTTATTATATATTGCGCAGTTAAAATAGCTGACTCTCGCCGTCCTTGAAATATAAGTATTTTTACGTTACTTCATTGACATATGGTAGAATGTTCGAGGTCAACGGAATCACGATATAAACAATCATTATTACTGTATTTCATACATAATAATTATGAAAACTATTGTTCGACTTTTCTAGTTAACTGTGATTATTTTATATAAAGAAATGAAAATTTGTCTTTATACAGATATACTGGAGTGTCCTAACACTAGTTTATATTTGCCTACCGTGTAACGCGAGTTGAAAAATAAAAACAAAAGAAAATATTTTCTTCATTGTATAAGTATATAATAAGACCTTATTTAAATAAAAGTAAGCATATTTAAAAAAATTAAAAATAAACGTTTTTTAACACCATATTTAACAGATAGAAAGGTTGGCCAAAGTAAACAAATGTTGAGACACTTCATTCTCCATGTATACTACTATTTTGAAACATAATCAAAATAATACTATTTATAATTAATTAAATTATAGTAATTTAAGCTAATAGGTCATCACATAAATATGAAGTAATGTTTATATATATCATGTCATAAAGAGTTGCAGAGGAGGCATGTCAATTGAGTAGTGTGGGCCAAATAAGATGATGCAATTTTCTTTATTAATTTCAACTTATGATCTAACTGATCTAATTTTTTAAAATATGTCTAAAAGTTATTCAGATGGCATCTTAGTGTAAACTAAATATCAATCCTCAATTCAATTTCAATTTGGTTCAATCCTCTCAGGGATATGATTGTATTAAAATGATTTTTATTTCCTCGCTCTTGTAAAACATATGTAGAATTATTATGGAAGGATAAAAGTATTTTTGCCGCCAACCCTGCTATGCAAATGCCCTCTTAATGATACATCATTCGCTGTAGCATAAGGAAATTTCAAAACAAACATGAAATTTGAGGCATTGAACCAGAACTTCTTTGTTGTACATTAAAAGATGCTATTTTTGGCAAGCTTATGTTAATTTCATTTGTAAATATCAATATATAATATTGAGGCCACTGTGGTGCATCAGTACTGACACAGATTGTGACAGTAAATGCAACAATTATGACTTGGAATCCTTCTTGGTGGAATGAATAATTTAAATTCTTCATTCTCTTGCTCTGTTAACAAGACATATCGTAGCATTAAGTTCTGCCACTCTATACACAATTTCTCAAAAATATGATGGAGGGAGTGATGTGTCTTATCATTAGGTATTTGATTGCTTGACTTGCTATATATGGAAATGTGGGAGATAAAGTGGGAACCTTAAAAAACCGGACATCCGCTCGTCAGGCTCTCCCATCGAGGGTTCCGTACAGAAATAATATGAACACAGTATCGGCTTTAATATCAAATTTCCCTCCCCTCTTAAAGCTATTATTTTTAGGATTTAACCACAAATGTATAGTTTTCATATTTTTTTTCTGAACTAGTACTACCTATAGATGCCAAAATACTAGGTCAACCGGAAGTAGCCTTTGAATTTTGATTCCCTCTATACTGTCGAAATTGTGTTGTTTGCAATATAAACGGCTATACCTTTTTTAAATAAATGTAGAAATATGATTTTTTCAGGAAATCATGGGGCCGTAGTTCTGAGTATGTATATAGTTTGAATATCAAATGAATATCTCCAATTCGCCTTCCTGAGATAAAAGCTCTTGACAGACAAACAGACGGACAACAAAGTGTTCTAATAAGGGTTCCTTTTTCCTTAATTGAACTTTATATTCATATTATAATAACCTGATGACAACATGAATCTGATGTCCTCATTGAATAAGGAGAAAATACATTAGCGGCTTGTCTTTTGTTTCACGTGTATCCCGCATATAGCGGTACGCAGTGGGATCCTAGAGTTTAGCTCAATTTTCGAGACAGTGCGTGTTGAATAGCTCAACTAGGCCCTTTGTCTTGTCTGTCATCAGAGCGGGCAAATGAAAATAATTCATCTCTCCTAATGGGAATCGAACCTGCAACTGACGCGTTTGCAATGGCCTTTATGTAGATAATAAGTTAAATTGAATGTTACTTAATACAGGATAATCTCTCTTAATACTTATAGTCATTAGATAGGCACTTTATTGCTTGAATGGCTTAGGCTTCTTATGATATACTTTTTTTATACTTGTATAAATTTTTGTCTCTCGCACCTAGCAGTATAGGCAGAGGAAACCTATATATATATACGTGGCAAGACACTTCGTTCTCCATTTTCCACTGAATTTTCGGGAAATTGCGTGTTGATTAGCGCTTTATCTTGTTACCAGAGCGAAGAAATGGAAACATTAATTATTTTATTCCCACGAGTAGGAATCGAAGCCGTCGCCGTCGTCGCGCTTACAGCTACTGGCTTGTGCCACTGTGCCACAACGCCCTCAACTTAAAATTTTATACATTTTTTTTATACATCTTCTTTTCTATATCTCTTATTGTCTATGATAAGTAATTAAGATATTATATAATAATCGACAGTGTATCTAGTTCGTACACATTGCTCTTCTGTTTTTTCCGCCTATTGTAGACATATGTGTAATAATAAATAATAATAATAAAAGCATTATTCAGATTAATCGCGCATATTATACATTTTTTGGAAATACGACGTTTCGAACACTTCGCAGCAGTCCATGGTCACACGTGGTGGCAGACTGAGGTGGCATCTGTCAGTTGCCATATTTATTATATCAAACTACCACAAAGATTTCTTAATTGTCCCGCGTAATGCCCTGAGCAAAACGAGCTGACTGCATCTTGGTGTGTATTCTGGTATGGTGGGTTTGAGACTCCAAAGTTTTTATGAGTGGGTCTCAGGTGGCAGAAAGTTTCCAAAAGACTTCTCTATTGAAATTAGGATGTTTTGTATTTCAATAGTTCATTCTATGAATATATTTATTTTTCTTAGGTTAGGTTTTTTCTCTGTATGCTCACACACAGCGGACTTGGATACTTGCCCTTTCTTTACATCTGATATGTTTTCACTGGGTGTACCTTCACCCTAACACCGATGCTTTCCTTTTTTTGACCGATGTAACATAAGCCACACAATCTTATTTGTATACGCTTGCAATCCGGTTATTATTAATCCGGTTAAATAGTTTCATATAAAATGTCGAACTATTGCCATGAAAAACATATAAACATATATATGCAAAGTTGTAAAGAATATGAGTATCTCTCGTATTGTTCACTCGCACATATTTTTAAGATATTATAGCATTGTGGGTCTGAAACCTAACTGAAACTGTTATTCTAAAAAATATTTAAAGACATTTAGACAGTTGTATGGCGGAAGTTGAAACTGTATAGCATAGCACGCTGACTTAATTAAAAAATATATTTTTTAAATTTAATATCAAGGCAGTAAGTTCTCCAATTATAAAAAAATATATATATTTTCTCGTATATAGAAACTGAATCTATATACCTATGCAACTTTATCGCATTAGTTCACCTTTAATCTCTTTTTATATATTTTAAGTGAGTAATAAAAGAAGGTAGGTATTTTTTGAGAACATAAAACTATAATAAAAATGTTTTATGTAACTAATAATGGTTGTTTTCTATGATTTATGGATTATTTATGACGCTTTAGGATAACGTCCAACTGTTAAACTTAACCCATTATGAAAACAGAGAAGTGTTATTGGTTTGACGTGTCTTTGTATGTGCGTCTGTCTGTCATTGTAGCATCCCGGAAGAACCGATTTCGATTTAGTTTTTATATTTGGAAAGTAACTTTGTCAAGAGTGTTCTTAGCCATGATTCTGGAAAATATGTTCAGTCGTTTGAACATAATCAATTCTTTTGTGGCTGTTTGTGTACTTTTTAGATTTTTTGTTATTATATATATTTTTAACTTCACACGCTTCATTCTTAGTAGCCAGAGGGGATGGGGCGCCAATCGGCACGCATACTTCTACCAACTCTGCATACATACCCTCCGGTGAGTCATCATGCTTCTTTCGTGGCCCTCCTCAAGTATTATCGATACTGTGTTCTCGAAGATCAACCGAGGTCTCCCCCTGCCTCTCTTATGATTCATGCAAGGATGTTTTTTTTTAATTGTCGTTTTCATTATTTCTTAACATAGAAACAAATACCTGGTAAAAAATGGAGTAGATGTAAAGAGTAGAATATCTGCTAAACATGGAAAAATAGTAATTTCACGCTTTTTCAGAGACAGTAGAGAGAAAAACCTTTTTACTTTCAGTTCGAATTAGACATATTTCGTGATGAATAACGGAGCTCAACACTGCTCTTTGTTTAGTTTAACCGCATTACCATTTTATTTTTCCTCTTATCATATTGATTTAAATGTTAATGTGTTTTTGTGGGTGCAGTGTAGGTCACCCACGCTGATACAACGTGACATTAAGCGACCATAATAGTTAAAATTAAGAAATTGAAAGTAGCGAGTCAATTTTTTGTTTCAAAACAATTTTAATCTGTTTATTTACACTCATTCGCTTGAGTGTGTAAAACTATATATATTTTATTATTTTTTTAGTATAGACCATTTTTTTATTTCCTGTATTTGAATTCGGGATAATTTTTTGACCTCTGAATAGGGATCTCAAGTCGTTACGTCTTTATCTGTTTAAAGAAAGAGACAATGTGTGTTAAGTGGCGGAACACAACGCCGTGCTCTCCTTTAAGAGGGATAGACTGATGGAAATACAGATACATAATATCTTCATTACCCCAAATGTATACCGAACACGCAGCCTATCACGTTTACAGTCAAACTCGTTCCAACTCCGTCACAATGACGTCTTCAATAACTATACTATTAGCTGATGTAAATATTTTGTGGGTGTTGGCCGCCCACGCTTTGAGAACGTCTGGCTTTTTGGTTCACTCTTATTTTATAGACATGTTATACATACATGTTATTTTTTCATTTGTTTGATCTATTATAGCAAAATAGTTCTGTGATCTTAAGCAATGTCTGTCTAAAGTGAGCGGAAATTGGTGAAATGAGTGTTTTATTACTGGGTTCATGGGACTTTTATTGTACTATATATAAACATATTTGCTAAAATATTTATTATTTGCTTTTTTTCACTCTAGTAACGAGCCAAAGCGCACAGACAAGAAGGGAGTGTAGAGGAGCACTAAAAGAGTGAGGTTTTATTTCTGCGGGAACGGGCAAAAATGGGATATCCTACTATCGATATAAAAGTTATATCTTTATTGAGATTGCGTTGAATCTTTTCTTAGGGCTGTTCTCAAGAAACTTTATCCCAAGTGTCAGCTATTTACGATGGGCTCTTAATAAGTTGTTGACTAAATAAACCGCTAAATCCTGTTTCTATTACTTTTAAGTAAAAAAACTATGAAATGGCGGAAATTGAACAACCAAAATCAATTGAATGCAATGTCACGAATTTATTTTTAACATTGACCTCATTTTATAGACTTTTATTCTGTTTTATTTATAATATAGTCTCTTTCTGTTTAATTTTATCTCCACCGACTGTGAACCGTTGTGTTTCGATGCCTTTGAGTTTGACGTATCTGTGTATGTGATGACAGACTTTCTGTATTGTAGCTTCCAAATGAATGAACCAATTTTTTTTTGTTTGAAAGAGGTGACTTACATTTTTATCTTTCTTATCTTTCTGTTATTTATATTATTGCCGCCTACTGTGAACGCTTTTGAGTTCAATCCTCACTGAATGAATTATTTCCATTGCCACCTCCATGGGCGGGAAAAAGGGGCTAGGGGGTAGACTGGTATCAACCCTAGATATTTTGCTTACCAAAATGAAGCCTTAAAAATTTATTAAAAAAACCTTTACAGAAGCTAACAGCAAGGCTCCATAAAAATATCTCTAAATACTCCCAAACCCCCATCTAATAAGAAAAACACTCAATACACAATATGTAGAATAGTTAAGTTACTTAACATTGGCTTCTCCTTGTCTATCCTGTTACGCGTGAAAGAGCGTGAAACTGTAGGTACATTTAATCTAACTGACTTATCGACCTCTGTTAGTTCTGACTTTTGTGCCGCCGTAGCAACGGACCCCCGCGATCACGCGACCAATTGCCTCAATAGGAAAATTGCGACCATAGACCCAACCAGTCTAAATTTAGGTACATATATGAACGGAATGCTATTTTAGGTCCATTAAAGTTAATTTGAGAAGCGCTGGCTTACAACTAGCTAGAGTGGTGGTACTGCGAATAATATGATTGTAACTAGGGATCACCCACTCGAGGAGATGAAATATTTACCTAAATTTATATTTCCATTTTCTTCGCTCTGGTGTCGAGGTTAAGCGCGGCGTTGAGTTCTGCCACTCAACACGCAATGCCTCCAGAATTCGGCAGAAAGTGAGGAACGGAGTGTCTTAACACTAGGTTCCCTCTGCCTACCCTGCTGTGTGCGGGATACAGCGTGAAGCTAATTTAATATTTTTTTTAACTAGGGATCAGTATTAAGTTTTTTTTTTATCTTGTAAAGTTAAAAGGTTACACTAAGTAACGAAAGAGTCTTTAGTCTATAGGGAAATGTAATATTTAATACTTTCATTTCCTTGCTCTCTTAACGAGGCACAGCTCGCTATTGATTTCAGCTCCTGAACAAGCAACGCCTACAGAATTCAGCATAAAGTAAAAATATTTTATTCCCCTAGTGGAAATCGAACCTACAACCATCGCGTTTTAAAGTCACACGCTTGTGCCCTTGCATCACGACAGGCCAGGGGCCAATGTATATTATTATGTAAAAGAACCTCTAAACTTTTTTTTTTCTATTTCACTATCTACATATATTTAGACAAAATCGCGTACGTGTTGTTTAGGAAGAGATAAGATAGCCTTGAATTTGGTGTTTTATATGATAACAGTTATCAGTTACATATTTAGTAAAGCTTTATATTAATTGAGGCCATCTTTGCGTACGTACACTAGCGTGTGACTGTAAAAGGCGACGATTGTGGGTTTGATGTCCACTCAGGGGAATGAAATATTTTTGTTTATTTGTACTGGTAACGAGGCAAACCGCGGCGTTAAGTTTGGCCACTCATCACGCAATTAGTCTCAAAAATTATACGGCGTGTAGGTATAAAAAAAGCAATTATTTTTCTTTCTCTTTATTCATTTTATATTATGAAAGATGCTTAAAGTAAATAATATTAAACTCTCAACGTTTATCACTCGATTGATTTATCTTCTCATTTATTTATACGGTTGGCTGCTCTTATACTAATCTGATCGGATGTTGGCAACATTGTTAGTTAACTTATGTAAAATGTGCTGGATTTAAGTCATAAATTATAGATTACATTTTTTTATTTTTATTGACCGATAGAATATATTCGCTTTTTTCTTTAAATTAGCATTTATATACTTTTCTTACTATGCACAGTACCTAATGTTAAGACTCCGTTGCCAATAAGACACTTCCGTGTCACACTTTCCACCAAAAATTGCAGTCATTGTTGAGTGGCGGAACTCCACATCACGCTTTGCCTCGTTATTAGACCAAGGAAATGAAAATATTAAATATTAGCGGCCGACTCGGGGATTCGCCCGCATCTCCCTAATAATAATTTTACTATGGTGCCTTTTCCAATATATTGATACATTCAGTCATGAAGATTTTTTTGGCAAGAGCGCCTTCCCGCGCGAGTCGAACCAATGCTTGCGGCCATAGACGGATCGTTGAATTATTTTATTTTTATATTTTCTCGGAAAGTATACGTCCAAATTACATTCTATACAAGCCGAAGTTTATCTTCTCAAAATTTCCTTGATGATGTAATAACTTTCGCTCGTAAGTGTCCATATACACGTCAAATAAATATCGATAAAATATCGTTGCAATATTCAATTATTTTTTATTCACAAAATGCCTTATAGTGATTTGTTTATAAGAGATAGATATAAGGTGTCGCGGTTATTTTAGAACTAATAAAATTGAATATTTTTGTCATATATATATATACTGACATATATTTAACTATTTTTGTAGCGCACGCGATTAAATCAATTCGCTGGCGTTCCTTATTATTGTTATTTCGATAATTAACGCTAACTAAGACTTACACCGTAATATTATATAGCTTGAAGCACTCCTGAAGAATGAAGCGTTCATACAAGACAAAAAATATATAATCGGACCTAGGCAGCAAAGAAATGATAATATTTTGTACAAATTGAACCCACAACCTTCACCTGTACAGTCAGAAACTACGGCGTTAAACCTCTTTTTTTAATAATCGCGTAATTACGTATCACATCGTATAAGAAGTCATTCACATCGTCGAGACGTCTGGGTGTATGACCCTTAAAATATCTGCCGATCGATACAGCATTCATTTATACGGTCTTTAATGCAATGACGGCGGTAGTGGGTTTAGTTTTTTAAGAAGATTATTTGCTTTTTGTCTTAAGTTAGGCTAGAGAGTTAAGGCACTCCATTCTTCATGTTTCGCTCATTCTAGTGACATGGAATGTTGAGTAGTGGAATCTTATGTTAGAAATAAATTAATTCAAATTCCTTACCCTCGATTTTGGATTACAGTTATACAGTTGTTTTTAAATTATATTTTTTTTTAACTTCACGCTGTATACCAACACTTAGTAGAAATAAGACACGCGTTCCCCACTTTCTGCCAAATTCGGGTGGCATTGCCTGATGAGTGGCGGAACTTGACTCCGCACTGACTTATATAATAGGTATAAAATAATATACATAAAGCACTAATATAATATTCTTGTATTACACATCATTGTGAACATTCTTGTTGAATCATCTATTAGGTACTGAAACCGCATTAAAAAAACAATTTTCAACGCTCTGAGCTCACATTGCGTGTTGGGTGGCGGGACTCAATTGAATATATTCCCCCGAGCGGGAATCGAACCTACAACTTTTACCCTTACAGTCAAATAAATAAAAATAACAAATTAATCAGTTTGTTTAATAATAGATAATTAACACATTGTTATCTTTCATTTGTATAGTTAGAGCGTAAGTGATAAAAAATCTGCGATAATACAGACGTGACTGTCACGTTGTAACCGATATGGGAATGTTGAACTCGATTTGTTTATATATACCTAAATGGAAGAAACTAGTGTTGATACACTCCGTTCTACATACTTACGATCTTTTTTTTATGTAGGTATGTATGTATGCCACTCGCGACGCAAGGGCACAAACGTGCGACTGTATACGCGGCGGGTTGTGGGATCTTTCCCGCTCGAGGAAAAGAAATATTTAACATCTTAATTTCCTCGTTCTCGTAACGAGGTAAAGCGCGGCATTGAGCTCCACCACTCTACACACAATGCCTTCTAAACGGGTTGTCTTAACACTAGATTGCCAGGTAAATCGGTCTACTATACGTATACGTGTGGGATGGGATACAGCGTGTAGTAAAATAAAATGTATGTATGTGTGTTTTGCGAATTGTTCACTCAAGAAGAAAGAAAATAAAGAAAAGTATGAAAAATCCTTAAATTAAACCTACGCCGGTTTAGCTTCAGGGCGTCTACGTAGGCCGTGTTGTATGTAATATATATATGTATATAGAATATTTCGCATCACGAAACGCTTGCATACCTTAAGCATAGTAGCCAGACGGTACCTAGTGTTAAGACACTCAGTTCCTCATCCTCCGTCCTAATTATCGACACATTGCGTGTTGAATCGCGAAACTCAACGCCGCCGTGTAGACTTGTTACCAGAGCGAGGACATGAAATAATGAAATAATTTATTATCTCGAGTGGGAATTCACAACCGCCGCTTTTACTCCTCGACGGCCTTATAAATATTTTTAATTATTTATTATATAAAGCTTATATTGAAAATTGAAAGATTAATTATATTTTTTTCTCAATTTAGTGATCAAATGTTTCTTCTGAAGTAGGTAAAAATAACATAAACAAAATATTAATCATGTCACTTATTTTAAACTTATTATCTACTATTATATTTAGGTATAATCTTGACAGAACAAACAAACAAGAAGATAAATCGTCTTCGGAGATATATTTTTTAGAATATATATTTTTTTGACTTCACGCTATATCCTCGGGCATAGCTGGGTAGCCAGAGGGAACACAGTGTTAGCATACTCCCGAAACTACTTCCCACTTTAATTGTGGAGACCCACTTTGTCTTGCTACTAGAATGAGGATATAAAAATATAAAATTATTATTTAGAAATATTAAAGTGGTAATCGAATCCATAACCAATCCTCTTGTGCCAGTGAGCCACAACGCCCTCTAAATTATCAAAAAAAAACGTGTCAATCGTCTTTAAAGTAATGTCTGTACAATTCTGGGCTAATTATTATTACTTTTAATAGGACAAGGTTTTTGTCGTGACATCATTTCAAAGTTTAGTGATTGTAAAAGTCTTTTTATCACTGTAGACAGAGTAAGCTAAGTGTTAAAACACTCCGTTCCCTATGCATCGCTCTACTTTTAGGAAACTAAACGCCGTGCCTTGTCTACTTGAGCAAAGAAATTAAAATATATATATCTCTTTGTCAGAGTTAAAATCCGCAATTAGTATGTGTCATGTGTCATACTTATACACAACGAGTAGTTATGTTCATTTCTACGTAAAAATTTGTGAAATATAAAGAGATCTCGCATTAAAATTTTAATAAAACACATAAATTGAGGCCAGTCTTGGCCAGGGGCACAAGCGTATGTCACAACGTGAGAGGTTGTAGGTTTGATTCCAACTCGAGGAAATGAAATATTTAATATTTTTATTTCTTCACTCTGGTGTCGAAACAAACCGCAACATTGAGTTCCGCCACTCAATTTGGAATGCCTCCAGAATTTGGCGAAAAATGGGGATCGGAAGTGTCTTGACACTGGGTTCCCACGTTCGCCCTGCCTACCCTGCTATGTTCGGGATATAGCGTGAAGCCAAAACAAAGAAACGCTCAACCACTGAACCTAAACGACGTCGTATTTATTATTTTAAAGTTGACGTCAACTTGAAACGTGGACTATCAACACGTGTATTGGCAATATTCCCACTAGAATTTTGCGAATGACCATATTGTGCTACAAGCATTTCTTTTTTAGTTTCACTGTGTTTTTCGCAAGAACCCGACTCCGATTCCGATCTCCGATTTAAGACACCGTTCTCATTAAGACACTTCCGTTCCCCCCTCTCCGCCGAATTCTCAAGGCATTGCATATAGAGTGGCGGAACTCAACGCCGCCCCCGTTAACAAAGTGGGGAAACGAAAATATTAAATATTTGTGGCCCTAGCCACGGTGGCCTCAAAATATATATTTTTAATTTTCTTTTCCAAATGTGAATCAATTCACACAGTTTAATTATGGCCCCGCGTAAGGCGCCAGAAGTCAATATTATAATTTAATCAGTTATACGAATACAAACAATTAACGTAAATATTTATAATCGTCTAGAACTTTAATCAGTACGCGTCATTTTAGTACATTAACTAGTAAGACGATGGGGAGTAGACATCAAACCCGCTACCTCCGATTAGAACAAATGATATATGTATATATGTTTTTAGCTTCACGGTGTATCCCGCATACAGCAGGGTACGCATTGGCATCCTAGTGCTTAAACACTCCTTTCTGCACTACTCGTGGTTTTTTTTGAGATATTGCGTGTCGAGAGGCGGAACTTAACGCCGCGCTTTTTGTCTTGTTACAAGAACAAAAGAAATCGTTCCCCTCAGTGAGAATCGAACCCACAACTGCTATATCCGTACCTATAACAAGTATATTACAGATTGGTCGTTTTTCTAACAACATCGTCGCATTTAACTCTCGCTTGACACGTGTAGAGCAATATTTATATTTGATCTCTTATCACACAAGCACGTCTGCACGCTGCCAAGGTCAGATGACGAATGAGCAATAAAATACGTACATTGACCGTATGTACGATTCGATTTATGAATTTTGTAGTTGAACTCAATATGGAGTCTTTGTTCTGTGGGTGGGATATGTGATTATGAGGTCGAATTCAGTTAGTTAAACGAAAACTAAATATACAGATAGAAAGTAATAGGAGATGAATGTGCTTAACTGTAAACTCAAAATATAAGTTTATTCGCGGAATTGTATCACATTGAAAAATATCTATGCATTGAAAGCGTAACTTACTTTTATAAAAAAAATAGTATTAAGCCATTCCGTTCTCCATGTATCACAAAATTTTCAAAACATCGCATTGTTGTGTAGCGTTGGTAAAAAATAAAGTGTCCTTACATTTTTATCGCCAAAAATATCTCGTAGGAAAATCGAAAATTGTTCCTTGACGAATCAAACCCATAATCATCGCTGACCCAACACTGTCCCAATGACCCACTTCCTACGAGATCTTTCTCCACCCATCAATATGGGCGTGACCTTATTCCTGTCAGGGACAAGAAGATGGGGGGAAGGAATGACCGCCCTGGCAGCATTCCTGCCAGGAAGGTGAGATCCGTAGTTACCCAGAGAAGGCGCGGTTTAAGCGTCCAGGGACCACGGCAGCAGCTTAGGTGTCGGATTGGGAGAGGAGGATGCCCCTAGGCAGGTTCCTTCTAGCTGCGCTCGGTGCCCTTCAGAGGGCGAGGACCTGGAAGTGATGGTTCTCTGAAAAGTCGATCCGGCGGTACATCCTGATTGCATCGGAGAGATCGTGCTTGTTCTCGATGCGGAGATCGTTGATTGTAGCGTTTCTCACGGACCAAGGCGCTTTAACGCTATGTATCAGATCAACGATTTACACTTGTTACAGCGTTTATTGTTCTCGCGGGCTGGCAAGAGCATCAGGTGTGGTCTGACTTATATCTATTATATCTACTATATATCTTATATCTATTATATCTTGTATTGGTGCGCAGTGGGAAGCGGAATCTGAGGACTGACCGCAGCATGTAGACTGCGGCTGTCGTTGTATTCCTGGTTTTCTTTAACTGGGCGGTCATCTCCAGGCGCCTGTCAATGACACCCCGGTAAGTGGCGCCTTTTCTTCACGGGATCTCAGCGCCGAGGAGTGCTCGCGGAGGAGGGTTCGCTCAATGGCCCCTAAACACAACTCCGCAATCTAGTCCGGTAGTAGATCGAGAGTTCGACTAAGTTTCTTGGCGGCCGTAAATTTAATAACTTAATCAGGCGGTTGATCAGGTTGATCAGGAGTCCTGACCCACTGGGATCCCGTAGTATTTTATAAAAGGATAATATATAAGAAAACTAAACACTAACGGCCTCTAGAGGATATCAATATAATAGCAATGTCAATGAATATACTTCCGCACTAATATTAGATTTTCCTCTTATTTTCTTTTAAAGTTACTTGGCATATAATAGGTACTTTGACACAACAAAACTTGTTAATACGTTATGGGTTCAATCCAAACTCGGACAAATTAATTATTTTCTGTTCTCTGGTACAAAGACAAAGCCCGGTGCTAAACTCTGCCACTCACCACGCAATATCTCGAAAATTGAGCGATACGTTCAGAACGAAGTGTTTTAACACTAAGTTACTATCGCGTATTGTAAGATATTTCAACCACTACGTTATTTTAGTGAGAATACAATTTCAAAAAGCGGATATGTCTTTTTGATATATAATTTACACTTAAAATTATATTTCAATAGTAGTTTTAAATAACAGCAACATAAAACCTAATTAGCAGACCGTGTCTTATTTTTGTCGTTACATCCTTGAGTTCCATTGACATATGTTAAGGTGTAAAGTTAAAATGTTATAAGAAATAATAACAACAGCTTCACGGTATCTCGCAGGGTGTGATTGGCAGAGGGAACCTGAAGGGAGTGTTAAGAGTTTAAGGCACTCCGTTTCTCACGACACGCCCAATTTTCATGAAATTGAATTTTGAGTGTCGTAACTAAACGCCGCTCTGTGTATTGTTACAAGAGCGAGGAAATGAAAACGATTATTTACTCCGAGTGGGAATCAAACCCACAACCGTTGCGCTTACAGTCAGGTGGCCTCTAATAATCCATCTAATAAAGAAATAAATAAGAGAATAATCTTAACAGAACAAATTTATAAATTAGGTTAATTATAAAAACTTTATCATTAAAGGTACCTATAATGTGTTGTCTATCTAATTACATATATTACTAGAGGGCGTGCGCGGCTTCGCTCGCTTATTAGAAGTGAA
>JAJHJA010001364.1:0-32498 GCA_021202915.1 Heliconius himera | reverse complement strand
TATTACAGTCAGAACACTGTAGACTGATATTTTTTTCAAGCGGGAATCAAACCCACAACCGCCGCGTTTTACAGTCAGACGCTGTGCCGATACCAGGACGGTCTCTAAATATCATCATAATAATGTTAAGGTATTCAAATATAATTATTTAGTACTTTATAAGTAGAGATAATATTTTTAAAAAAATATATAAAATAATACTTTTTACTATAACTAACTAACAATCTATTAAATACCTTTATCATATCTATTGGTTGTTTTGGGCAGAAACTTTGAAGTAAGAAAACATAAAGGATTCTAACTTATAAGTAACGGTATTATATATCGTGACTGTACCTACAATCTATATTAAGTTACTTTACCCACTCACGTATTTAACTATAGTAATGTAGGTATTTTATTATAAGGAAAAGCAGCTTTTTAAGAAACATAATGAAAAACGCAAAATTTACTTATATATTTTATAAATAGCATTATCTAATGAAATGTCAGTTGGTATATATTTTAGGTTTTTTTTTTCGCTTTAACTAATATACTACTTTTTTAATTTCTGAGTGTCTTAATATTAGGCTCAAAAAATATAATATTTTAATTCTTATGTGAATATATAGTAGGAGATAAGTATATCAACGAGATCGAATTTAACTTGTTACGGCTTGTTGATACGGCCCGGAACTGTTTCCCTCTCTCTTTTTGTGAGATTATGGTTCGGTCATGTGAACCACGAAGTATTTATTATTTATTTTATTATATAATATGCCATACATTCAAAACAGACGGAAATTTATCGATTACCATCTGATTTTTAGGATCTTTAGGGATTTTTCTATTTCGGTTGGTATATTTTCGTACAGTAGGTACATACTAAAGTTGCAAAAAGATAAACAACTAAGTAAGTAGTCAGTGGGAATCTAGTACTTATATACCCTATTTTATATCCCGACTTTCCATTAATTTTTTGAGATGCTTAGTTGCGGAACTTAACGTCGCGTTTTGAGACTCTTTGAGAGAGAATAAAAGGATAAGAAAGGATAAAGATAAGGGATAAAAATCATCTTTTAAGGTAAATTAAAGTACTCTTTATTTTTCTCCCATTTGTAACATTTCAAGTTTTAAGCTAAATTACAAAATGTTAACATATACATATTATTTTATTTTATATCAAACAAACAATTTATAAATACGATATGATGATGTAAATAAGGAAAAAATGTTTTTTGACGCTGCGCGACTTTAATCCGGATCTCTTTGTTGAAGGACTTTGGTTCAATGTTATATTTTTAAAACAGGTAAACGTACAAATGTACAAAATATTTTATAAAAATCTTTGTGACTTTTCATAATAGTCTATGGTCTTCTTCTTGTCTTCTGTAAAGAGTTCAAAGCGTCAGATTTTAAAACAAACTTAACTTAACTTAACTTAACTTTACGCTTTATCCCTAGCGGGGTAGTCAGAAAGAACGGAGCGCCAAACGCTTATTAAGAAGACTTATAAAAATTACAGAGTTTATTATTATTGATTAGTTGGTCAGAGCGCTTGGACGGTTTCCAAAGAGGCGCGGGTTCAAATCTAGCTATGTTTAATTTTTTTTACGTTTTCTTAATAAGTATTTTTGTTTCTTAAGTGTGGAATAACACTTTAAAAATGTAAAAATATTTAAAAATAAAGCAAATAAAGATGTGATTCTATAACTTTTTCAATTATAAATTCTACGTTAATTAATTATAAACTTCAATGTAATTCTTCACTTATGGCGTTTCGAGGATGCCAGCAACTACTTTACTACTATATCACGTTGTATCTAGAAAACACGAAGAAGAAATTATAAAGTTTAAATAAATCAGCTTCACACTGTATCCCGCACACAGCAGGGTAAGCAGAGGGAACCTAGTGTTAAGACACACCTTTCCCCACTTTCTGCCGAATTCTGGAGGCATTGCGTGTTGAGTGGCAGAACTCAACGCCGCGATTGTTATAAAGTTTAAATTGAATTAAATTGACGTATTGACAGATGCAGTTTTTGTACCACATACATATGTCGGTCACGGACCTCGCTCATTAGGTTTTGCAATGACAACTAATTAATTCGACAAGACTTATAAAATACCAATAAATTCGTATTGACGATCTGTCGTTTAGATTTGTAAGAAATGGGCGACATGCTGGTGGGTTGGACATCTTGATAAATGATATAGTTTATGTGGAGGTATTCGCTTTGTGAATTTTATATATTATGGAATGTGAGAGGAATTTTTTTGTTAAAATATTATTTACATTATTGAGTATTATATATTTTGTAACGTTTTTCAGTTTCACGCTCTATCCCGCACACAGCAAGGGATGTACAAGAAATCTAGTGTTAAGACACTCCGTTCTCTACTTTTCGCCGAATTCTGAAAGCGTTGCATTTAAAGTGGCGGGATACAACGCCGCGATTTGCCTCCACATCAGAGCGAAGAAATGTGTAAACATAATAATTAATATATAAATCGAACTGCAATCACAATATTTGGTCCATTTATGTTGTAATGTAATGAGGTATAAAATTGCGAATGGTCCATTCGTCAGTCGTGGCGCAGTGGCACAAAGTGTGACTGTAAACCGACTGGTTATGGTTTCGATCCCCACTCGAGGAGGTGAAATATTTACTTAAATTTATATTTCCATTTCTTCGCGATGGTGTCGAGGTAAAGCGCGGCGTTGAGTTCTGCCATTCAACACGCAATGTCTCCGAAGTTCGGTAGAAAGTAGGAAACGGAGTGTCTTAACACTAGGTTCCCTCTGGCTACCCTGCTGTGTGCGGCATACAGCGTGAAGCTAATTTAATTTAATTTATTACTTTACAAAATATAAATACATATAACTCAATCCATACTAAACATACAAACTCGAAACCTTCATGCCCTATATTAAGCCAAGCGTAAAATCTCGTTTTTATCGCTAAATCCTACGCGATGCCGTCACTTTTCCAGATCTCCATTACATTATTAGTACTTAAGTTCCTTATACGAGAAGCTCACAGTCTTGGCTTTGCAAATTGCGTCATACTGTTTATGGTCATGGTGTGACCTAGATGGTGGCTTTGTTGCTTTATTTAAACTCAAAATACGTGAATACAGATGGTAAAATGTGATTTTAGTAAGTTATTTGAATACAAGTAAAAATATACATATTTTGGATGCTATGATAAATAAATTATATAATTTTTTTACAACAAAATAAGCAATTAATAATTGTGGAAACATAGTGATATGACATATAAAGACACTTCCATTTCCAATTTAGGGGGGGGGGGGGGGGGGGGAGTCAATGGCGCAGCATTTTTGTCTCATTACCAAAGCAAGGTAATGAAAATATTAAATTTTTCACTCCCCCAAAAGGAAATCGAATCCACAACCTTTTACGGTCGCACACTTGTGACCTTGCACCACAACAGCCTCCCAAAATGATACTTCATTTTAGTTCTCTAATTTGATATTAGTGATAAAGATTATAGTGGTCGTATTCTATATTTTTTTTTACTACAATCATATTAACTTTACTAATTTAATTAAATTAAGTAGTTGTTAATATAATATTATGAAAATTATAAGGGAGTATATCATACTATATCATATACATTAATATTTATGATAAATACATTACATACATATATTACAACTCCATATGAGGTACGTCGGTTACGCAATGAAAATGAAATTTTATATGCATTTCAAATTTCACTTACATCCAGCACAAGATGAGAAAATATTACTTATTAAGAAAAAAAACCTTTTTAGGAAAAAAGTGTGAAAAATCACTTTAAAAATATGAAAAAATAAAGGAAGAATTTATTATTTACTTCTATATAAATTTCTGTTCTTGTAGTTATTTGCGAAGATAAACGATTGCTCGTAGAACGTAGCATGTATGGAAAATTGAATACCACCTTCAACACTTTGTCTTAAGAAATAGAATTTGTGCTATAAGTTTAGTTTATACTGGTGATGTATAGAGTCAATGGGTTGGACTATTTTTATTGTTTTACAAGAAGTAGATTTAGACAAGTAAATTTTTTAACAAAAATATATCAATAATCTGAGACCAGTCGTGGCGCAGGAGCACAAGCGTGTGACTAAACTCGCTCGCTATATATAACTCGCTGGAGGCATTGGAGGAGGAATTGTATAGAAATTAGGGAATACAAGTGTATTTACAATAGGTCCCAGGTTCTTTGCCTGATTCTGCTTACCCTGCTATGTGCGGGATACAGCGTAAAGCTAAAAAAAAATCGATCCAACTAAAAAAAAATAATGCTATGAAAATTCTATGAATAATATTATTTACTAAATTTATGACCACAGATAACAAAATATTTTAACTCACACATGCATACCTCGATAATATATTATAAATAATTTAAAAATTATTACAGACAGACCGAGATTGCGATACCTGTCACTGTCAGTTTGACTCTGTATACAGAATACGGGCTCATTAAATACAAGGTTGTGGTGGAAAAAAAGCAAATTACAAGCTGACCGCGACCTAAAATCGTTTTGAAGACGCTTGTGACTGACACAGTATATTGTCACGAATTTCTTTATAGCTATTATTGTTAACATAGTTTTAATATCTGTGCATCAAGCAGAATTTAAGCAATAGAAAGATCTAGCAGTAATACAATAATTATTGCTAATAACTATATTATTTCAAGTAAATATTTTCCTCACTTTTAGCTCTTTTTTAAATATTTCTGGCGGAATCCTAATTCGCTTCAATTCAATTCTATATTATATTCTAGGTCTATATAAAATATATCTTTTAAAAAGTAAGATATTATGTTAAAGCCATAACGTATATGAATATATTAGCGTTCTTGATCGGGTTTTTGTGACATTGTCTTAAGCGGGTTATACTGTACTTTAAAAAATACAATCGAAATTATATATTTTTTAAAAGCCAGACGTTTATAAACATAGAATAACGTCCGATGACTAAGCTATATTCCAAAATTGTAAGGCAATAAAAACAGATTCATTTAATCACAACCTACGACTTTAATGATATTAGTTTAGTTAAATTGGATTGGGAATGCCAAATTAAGGATATTAACTATTCAAACTAAATTTTACAGTTATTCATTGTTAACTAAAAGATGACTTTTACTTGACCTTACAATAAAAAGGGAAGGCCAATTTTATTGTTCAATTTAATTTCAGTATTAGAAAGGCAATCTAAAAAGATATCTTAGAAAAATACTCAAGAAAAAAGAAATAAAAAAGATTTATGATGGAAAAGTGAGCAGAGAGGTAGGAGGAGACCTCGGTTGACCTTTAAAAACACAGTATCAAAGATACTGGAGGAAGATCAGGTAAAAAGCATGAGGACCCCTTGAACAGCATGTATGAAGAGGTTGATGACAATGGACGAGGCGAAAGAGATAAGCAGACTTTTTTTTATTTATTTAAATATCAATTTCCATAATATATATTTCAATGTTTGATTTGAATATAAGATCTTAGTAAACTCTGAGTGCTCCAAAAAAATTTCTACTATACACTTAACTAAAAAATAATTCTTGTTCTGTTCTACATTAGTTCAACTTCGTCATAAAAATATGTGATAATTTTTCGGACGCGTGACGAATGTCAAAATGGTCTTAGATACGAAATCCTGCTAACGTAACATGCAATACGTGCTTGCTGGCATACAAAATATGAATACTTTTTTTCTTTAAACTCACGTTTTTGTAACTAGTCCGCATAGTCATTCAAGTTGTTCTCACGTTTAAGTTTGTGATTTTTTTTGTGTATTTTGTATAAACTAGATTCAAAAATTACAAATATATATATATATATATATATATATATATATATATATTGTTAGAAATCGGAAGCGGATAACGTTTTTAAAGAAACACGTTAAAAACACACATCGTCTATATGATTCTAAACTATTTTGAAAGAGATACTATGTAATTGCAATAAGTGATATGTATCACCTACTAACAATAATTCACACTAGTTTCCTTCCAATAGGGGCCGTCACTCACCAGCAAGTGGCCCCCGATTGACACAATGCCACTGCTTTTATAGTTATTTTCCACCTAAATCTACCCTCTTTTACACGAGTACGCTAACAATATATATATTTTGGACAATATTTTTAAGCGTTATATATGTATATATAAATATACTAAGAAATTTATTTAATTTTATAATATCGTCAATATATATCGTCAACGATCATAATTGTAGATACAAGTACGCAAGGCTTAAGCGGGGCTTTACATTTGTGTATCTCTTAAAGGAGAGACAGAAAACATTTTTTTTAAAACAAAAGTAAGTATTATTAGATATTATATATAGATATTATATGATTTTCAGTCACGTCATCTGGTCGTAATCTGACACACAATGACGCAAGCATCTAATTACAGCCACAACTAGACTGAGACGTTCACACAGTGTTCGGTACTTAGTTCTAAATATAAGTAAAAAAAAATCAGCTTCACTCTGTATCTCCCACACAGCAGTGTAGGCAGAGGGAACCTAGTTTTAAGACACTTCGTTCCCCACTTTCCGCCGAACTCAGAGTGCATTGCGTGATGAGTGGTGGAACTCAACGCCGCGCTTAGACTCGACACCAAAGCGAAGAAATGGGAATAAGAATTTAAATAAATATTTCATTTCCAAGAGTAGGAATCCAATCCACAACCAATCGCGTTTACAGTCCCACTTTGTGCCTCTGCGCCACGACTGGCCTCAAATAATATAAGTTAATTTCATACAATAAATAATATATTTAATTTATGCTAATTCTGTCGCAACTACTTACGCTTGACAACTTTTCTATGTAACTTTCAATGTTACAACATCGACTAATTGGTATAAATTATGTTTAATACTGTTCAAGATATAAATTTAACGCTGGAACACTAGCGTGTGACTGTAAACGCGATAGGTTGTGGGTTCGATCCCCACTTGAGGAAATGAAATATTTAATATTTTTTCGCTCTGGTGTCGAGGAGAATTCTCAATACGCAAATCGGACTTCAATTCGGCGGAAAATGGAGAACGGAGTGTTTTAACTTTGCCGTGTGCTAAAAAATATCATCTTCCAATCAGTATTAACTATCAACTCTCCATTCCTGAAAATTAATACATATTTTATGCATAAAATATTGTAGCAAAAGAAAATTTCCAACTATTTCTTGTACGGAGATATATTCACAAATTTTTAATAAAAATATTCCTTTTATTGAAAACACATATTATCGTGGCGATATCTAGATTTTACTAGCTTTAGCCTATCTAATTACAATAACAATTGAATTTTCTTTCTTAATTGCCCTTAACTTTAATTGTATTAATATAACAAAAATTTTAATGTACAATGTGTTCCATTCAATATAATTACATATTGAGACCAGTTGTTTTAATTAATCCGTAATGAGGCCACGGAATATTTTAATAAATAATTAATTAAAGTCGTAATTGGCTTTGTATTGCTTTTTGCTTGTACATAAAACTATTTAACTTTATTCACGCGACAGTCCTTCAGTTAAGTCAAAAATATAAAATAACAGATCAAATGCGAAAGCGGACCGCAGACCGACCCTACTACTTACAAAACGCATAAAAAAATTTTACGTAGCGGGGCTTGAACCCGCGCCTATTGGAAACCGTCCAAGCACCTATTGGAAACCGACCGTTAAGCCATACGTTCTCATCTAGCTACATCGAAATTCTTATACGCTTGTTACACTTAATTAATGTTGTTGCGCAAGAGGCGCGGGTTCAAATCCCGCTATGTTAAAAATTTTATGTTTACTAAGTAAGCTTAAGCTTTGTTGGTGTACGCACTTATTTTGTATGAAATGAACTACAAATTAAATTATTTTTTTACTTCTATAAGATAGACCTATAAATGGATAAACTTTTTGGATTTTTTCCTTATTTGTATTGTAAGTAGATATTCACTCTCTCATCAAATTTTTAACTAAATTTACGAGATATGTGGTGATATGAGGATGGTGGATATAAGGTTTAATTACGCGCCGAATTTCATACAAAATGCAGCAAAAAATATATAAAACATAATGTATTGAAACACCACCAACATAAAACAATGACAAATAATAACATATTAGATTTGTCATGTCATAAATCTCTTTAACGCTCTAAGGAGCTGTAAATTAATCATACATGGCACAATATCGGTTAACAATATTCATAAAATTGTAATTAAAGCCTGTATATCTCAATTAATTCGTTTGAGAGCTTAAGTAACATTTAATTTAGAAATATGACACAGTTGTTTGAGATACTATTGAATTGATATGTAGTAACGGCTTAGTTATCTAATTAAAGGGTGTTAAAATATCTATTTTTAGTTTGCAGGTTCGATATCTGTATTAAGAATACAGAAAAAAAATAAACTAAATTCATTTACAATAAAAAAAAATTGCGATTATCGTTTGTTTAATTTAAATTTAAATTCTGCAACTTTACGTTTTTTACTATTAAATATAAATAAAATAATTTTAGCCTTAGTATAAATCTTAATATTTATTGTATATATATACTTCTTATGTATATATATGGAAACGCTGACCAGCTGACAGGTGTAAGCAGTAAGAAGAATAGGTCGACTCAATCCCGCCATATCACCGTTAACATGACCGGTTGAGAATAAGATATATTATATGGTGCAAATTAAAAGGGAGAAGCGGATTTCAAATAAAATATTATGTAAAGGTACTATGTATATAGTGTTTATTAGGCTACTAATTATGTAGGCAAAGGGCGGCGTTGGGTTCCGCTACTCAACAAGCAATGCTTCGACAGGAAAGCGGAAAATGGGAAAGGAGTATCTCAACACTAGGTTCCGTTTGCTTATACTTCTGTATGAGGAATACAGCGTGAATCTCGGAAAAAAAAAATAGTCATTATAATTGAAATAACTGTGCTACACTTAAGTTTATTTATTTTTCAGGCTTCGGGCGTTACTAAGTTAGAAACAAACTAGCGTTGAGATGCTTTTTTCAATACTTTCTGCCTCATTTTCTGGCATTGCGTGTTAAATGATGGAACCAAACGCTGTTCATTGTCTTGACAAGGTGGAAAATCGAAAAATATGTATTTTAAATATATGTATTCAATTGTAACAGATTACCTCACTCGAAAAAATATTCACATTTAAAAATATTATTACAATGGCGTCGGATTTCGCACTTTTTTTTGGTTTCGCGCTCTATTAAGCATATTGGAGACAGATTTTAATACTAATACATTTAGTTTTCCGATTTCTGCGTGAGTTCAAAATACTGTCTCTTGAGTGGCAGAACTCATTCGAATTCGGGAATGAAATATTTAATATTTTCACGTCCTCACTCTGGAATCAAGGCAAACCGCGGCATTGAGTTTCACCATCCATCAGGGGATGCCTGGATAATTCGGGGGCAGTGTCTTAATGGGAACAAATCTTAACACTAGGCTCCCCGGCTCCCTTTGCCTACCCTGCTATGTGCGGAACACAGCGTGAGGCCAAAAAAAAATAGTAACTTCTAATACATAAATAATATATTTTATTCTTTATACCATACACCAAATCTCTACGTCTGCCCTTAATTAATGAGAGAACGTCGACGAGTAGGGCGTTGACGTCGTGCCTTATTTGTCCTGCCGTTTCTATTACATTATACTTTTCATATAAATCTGTGTCAAGACACACACAGCACACGCTTGTACGCTATAGAATTACAAATATATCTTACATATAAAAACATAGGTATGTTCATTTGATATTGCAAAAAGTAACTGTAATACTATAATATGTGTGGACTATAAGCTATTTTATAAATATAATTCTGCTTTAGAGTGATTAATTTAATCTTAAATTGAACTAAAGGCTTGTATTTTCTTAGAATTTTTCAACGTCACGCTGCATCTCGAAGAGAGGGAACCTAGTGTTAAGGCACCCCGTTCCTCATTCCGCCGAACTCTGGAGGCATAGAGTGTTGAGTGGCGACACTCAACGCCGCACTTTTCCTCGACACCAGAGCGAATAAATTAAAACATGAAATATTTCATTTTCTCGAGTGTGTATCGAACCCACAACCGGTGGCGTTTACAGTCGCACGCTTGTGCCCCTGCGCCAAGACTGGCCTAAAAATATAACTAAAAGAAATCGAAACAACGTAAAATAAGTGATTAAAACAATACAAACACGCACGAATATATTCAATTATTCGCCTGACGTGTGAAAATTGCACTAAGAAGTATTTTAAATGACGTAATTTAGTGGTAGATAACATAACGAGCTAAAAAAGGCTTCGACCGTTGTACTTAACGTTTATTTATGTTTCTTTCACTTCACTTGGGTAAATAAGTGAAAAATTGTAAAAATAAAGACATCATTATATCAAAATTATAATTATTATTCTTTATTTTTTGTTTTTTTTTATTTCGCATAGAGCAGGGTTGCCAGGGAACCTAGTATTAAGACTCTCCCTCCCCCGTTTTCGGCTAAATTCTTGAGGTATTACGTGAGTTACAGAACTCCAAACCGCGCTTTGCCCTGACACGACAGCGAAGAAATGAAAATATAAATATTTGATTTCCTCGAGTGGGAATCGAACCCACAACCTGTCGCAAGCTTATGCCATTGGGCAACGAATGACACCAACAAAGAACAACACTGGTTCGTATTTGCTTTTATGAGAATGCGATGTTGTTCAGCCATTAGTCAGTACAGTTAAATGCACCTCACTGACTGCTGTCTATGTAAATATATAAAGTCGTTACATAACTGTTTACACGTTATAATAATGATGCCTAAGAAATGTTTGTATAATTTGTTGTTATTATTTAGTTTTTTTTTCTTTTTTTATAAAATTTAATTTGAAATAATTAAGACTGGTATACATAATGCAATGAGTGTGGGTTCAAATTTTAGTCGATATAATGTTTATTTATATAATTAGGTACCTATATATTTACACATATTGTTATGTAAGTGGGAAATAGAGAAAGAAGTGACTTTTCATTTATTTGCCTATAAGATGTGGAACATCCGTATTCAACATTTAACTTTATAAGTAAAGACTTACAGCGAAACTTAATTTTGATTTTTTCCAATATAAATTTTCTACATTTACGTTTGACAAAAAAGTTGGTAAAAAGCGACACTCCTAAGTTCGATTTTCACTTAGGGATTTTTGAAAATAAAACGCGGCGTAAACTTAAATCACTCAATACGTAACGTATCGTAAATTGGGTGGCACTCCGGAAAACAGAGTGTCTCATCTCTAATCACACATATATATATATATATATATATATATATATAAACTTATTTAGATAGTATTAATCAAAACACAAATTAACATATACACACATGTGATACACAAGGTGCGCATCATCTTTGTGCTCCATTTAACAAGTGGGTTAAATAACGAAACAATAGTCAATTACCGTTTCACGTTATTCCTGTTGCATTATACTGATAATTGTTACTGTTAGATACATTTTTAGGGTTCCATGCCCTAAGGGTAAAGCGGGACCCTATTATTAACAATCTGCTGCCTGTCTGTCCAGTCTACCTCTATCACAGTTCCTGAGATTCCAGGCCGCTTCTAGCTTAAACAGTAGACATTTTCATAGTAAAATCGGCTGGTTGTGGGTTCGATCCCCCCTCGAGGAAGTGAAATATTTATTTAAATATATATTTTTATTTCTTCACTCTGGTGTCGAGGCCAAGCGCGGTGTTGAGTTCCGACACTCGATACGCAATGCCTCCAGAATTCGGCGGGAAGTGGGGAACGGAGTGTCTTAACATAAGGTTACCTCTGCCTACCCTGTTGTGTGCAGGATATAAAGTGAAGCTGATTTAATTTGATTGTAATATTTAATAAAATAAATACTTAAAGGGTCCCATACAACGGTTGTACATTTTTTTGCTGTTTTATAGATAAAAATACGGAACCCTTGATGCGCGAGTCCATGTCGCACTTTTTTTAGCTTTACACACATCCCGTATAAAGCATACAGACAACAAAGGATAGACTCTCTAATCTCTTTTTTATATCATATAATTATAATAATTATTTACATAATATGAAATAAGTTGACAATTAAACTAACCTAAAAAAATAAAACTTTTTATTTTTATGGCACAAAATTTTATACAAGAACTGTGGACAAGGCCCGTCTTGCCACAAATATGTGTATGTAAACGCTACTGGTTGTGGGTTCGTTACCCATTCGCGAAAATGAAATATTTATTTAAATTTACATTTACATTTCTTCGCTCTGGTATCAAAACGCGGCGTTGAGTTGCACCACTTAACACGCAATACCTCGAGCGGCGGTAAATGGGGAACAGAGTGTCTTAACTCTAGATTCACTTTGCCTACCCTACTATTTGCGGGATACAGCGTGAAACTACAAACAGTATATCTAACAAACAATACATATTGATATATGTAAACCCATATATAAAGTATGTCATTTATCAGCTTTCCTTTCCCATGTTTCCAATTGTGATATAAATTGCCAACCGTACACGTAAAAGCCATAATAGAGCCAGCCTTACCTAAACACGTTCGCTCTCATTTCACAACCAAATCTATTAGAGGCACTTCGCAATCACCGTTTTTTTTTTTTTCTTTTTTTGTGTGTTTGTGTAAAAATAAAATATTGTGCGTATTTATTTTGATATCGCAAAGCTTTTGTTGTGATTTGATTCTTTTGTTGTTTTTAATTCATTAATTTGTAAGAAGAAAATGTGTGTAATATATTTTCTTCTTGTAGGTTTGTCTCAAATTTAGAACATTTGGCAGGTGTGGCAGGACTTTCCTTACTAATTAATGTCATTCGGCGTGCTTCTCTCTGGGAATTAGACACTCCATTTTAATGTTTTTGTATAATTAATTTTTAGACAAGATTAAGGATACACCGTACTTACCCACTTTCCATGGGTTTCGCCTGTCGAGTGGTGTTACTCAACGTCGTGCTTTACCTCGTTACTAGAGCGAGAAAATGGAAAGATTAAATATGATAAAAATCAAATAAATAACTATCCCTCGTATATATCTTATGCTTGGAGAAATGTATTATTTTCATTCCCTTGATCTGGTAAAAAGAAGAAACACGGCGTTGAGTTCCGCCTCAAAACACACAATGTCTGGAAAATTGAGTGCCTTAGAAAGTGTCTTAACACTATGTTACTCTGCCTACCCTGCTAAATGCGATACAGCGTGTAGCTAATAAAAAAGATTAATCACTACTTAATTACGAACAGTGAAATTAATAACCGTTACTAAAATAATATGACAAATAGCGAAATGGCAAAGCTGTTAATTACTGAAACAAACAACAATTCCTAGGCAGCGAGCGTAACAATATGCAATATGTAATAATATCTCAGACAAAAGTGCAAGAGTTAACGTAATTTGTTACACAACGACATACATACATTTGTATGTATGTATATAATATTGTTTATATTTTGTATATTTAATTGTATGTAAGTTTTGGTATTTGTTACATCTGTCCGGGTATGGCCTAAGCTGTATGGACAGTATGTGATTTTTTGTAATACGTATCTTTAACATTTTTAAAATGTTATTCCACACTTAGGAAATTAAAATATTTAGAAACCGACCGGGAAGAGCGGGTTCTAGTCCCGTTAAATTAAAAATTTTTATACATTTTCTAAATAAAATAATAATAATACGTATCTTCTTTTAGTCCACCTTTTTATTATTTTTCTATCTTCACGCTGTATCCCGCATCGTGAATAGAGTAGGCACCTCGCGTTAAGACACTTTAATGCATCTCGCACCGCCTAATTTTCCAGACGTTGCGTTATAACTGAACGTGGCGTAACTCCGCGCTAAGGATTGTGGTTAGAGTGAGATAATAACTTAGTCCCCCGAATCGCATTCGAACTCACAATCGTAGCGTTGACGCTGAGAATGCTCCCGTGTCGTACGGACGTTTCTGTCATGCTTAAAGTGAAGAAAATATAAAAATGCTTAAAAGCCAATCGCATCCTATTACCTTATTTTGACATAACACGTCAATAAGCAATGCCGTAAAAATGGAGTATAAATCTATAGTAATGAATTGTAAAATGCGGAAATGCGTAAAAGAAATTCATAATATAAAAATTGAGAATACTAAAATAGTCAGCTACACACTGTTTCCCGCATACAGCAGGGTAGTCAGAAGGAACCTAGTGTTCTGAAAGCATTGCGTATTGAGTGGCGGAACTCAGCGCCGCGCTTTGCCTCGGCACCAGAGCGAAGAAATGAAAATATAAATGTAAATAAATAAATCGCATCCACTATTTCGTTTCTCCAATCAAATGACGCATGTAACAAACTTTTTATTTAAATCAACAAATGGTATCCGATACGTCACGCAAAGCCAATACAAGAATATGCAATATTTACATATCGGTTCAAGAGAAGCAAAAATAAACAATATTTTGTAGGTATCAGCGTTATTCATTGAGAAATCGCATAGTTTCATTCATTGATATGATCAAAAAAAAACAGCTTCACGCTGTATCCCGCACACAGCAGGGTAGGCAGAGGGAACCTAGTTTTAAGACACTCCGTTCCCCACTTTCTGCCGATTTCTGGAGGCATTGCGTGTTGAGTGACAGAAATCAACGCCGCGCTTAACCTCGACACCAGAGCGAAGAAATGGAAATATAAATTTAAATAAATATTTCATCTCCTCGATTGGGGATCGAACCCACAACCAGTCGGTTTTACAGTGCCACTTCGTGCCGCTGTGTCACGACTGGCCTCAATTAATATGATCAAAGCATAATTCAGAAGTGATTACAAGGAATTCGTGGGTGTTGTCGATGTATGTACGATATATGTAAATGTATGTTACATATTGTAATGTGAACTAGAAAGGTATATAATAGAAATATAGGTGGTTCTGGGTTCGATAGAGATTTAATTAATTTCTTTTCATTTGGTCTGGCATGACAAAGCGCAGCGTTGAGCTCCGCGAATTAGCAGACAATGTTTCTCTGTCTACTATTTGTGGCATTTGGGAGAAAGCGCAGTATGGGTTAGGCTTCATTAATAGAAATGAGGTTTCAGCGACACACAAATTAATTGCCTTTTAACGAAATAGCAATGATAAATAATTATTTAAGGTAATATAAAATATATCTCAATCTTGAGATCCTATAAAATTAAACAAATGTTGAAATTAACTTAAAACATCTAATATTCGACGCAGGTACGTTACTTGATCTCACATATCGAATTGATGCACAAAACTATGGACATATAAAATATAAATGAATTAAGATGAAATATTTTCCTTAATACACGGAACCTAGTGTTAAGACACTCCGTTCTCGGCTTTTCGTCTAAATTCCAGACAGCGCTTGTTGAGTAACGCAGCTTTAGCGAAAATGAATTGTATTCATTTACCGAATAAAAAAATATTCATTCCCCGAAATGAGGATCGAACCCACAAGCGTTGAGTTTACAGCCAGGTGCTGTGCCATTGCGCCAAAAAAATGTTTATTTAAGCCTAATAGCCTTACGTAATAGTAGAATTGGCCTCATTGGCCCAAAATATAAAAAAGTATTATCGGAAAAAAGAGCACGCAATCCGAACGATAAAACACAATGACAATTTTACAGGTTCCCATAAAAAACCTGGGCACAAGCTATTTACGTACCGCTTGTAAAAGACTTATTGTGTTTATTTATAAATTCAATGGAACTGGCTTTTAATTAAACTGAAAGAAACGGTTACCCATACGTACGAAATATTTGTCTTTTTTTAGTATCACGCTGTATCCCGCACACGGCAGGGTAGGCAGAGGGAAACTAGTGTTAAGACACTCCGCTCCCCATTTTCCGCCGAATTCCGGAGGTATTGCTTGTTGAACGGCGGAACTCATTGGCGGGCTTTGCCTCTTCACCAGGGCGAAAAAATGAATATATTAAATTTCCTCGAGTGGGAATCGAACCTATAACTTGTCGCGTGACCACTTTGAGTTTTTAACTGAGTTCGCACACTAATACTACACACGCTCTAACGTATGTAGGTTGTGTTTTGATTCTCTTGACTATTGAGGCGATAGTTTTTTTCTTTTTGGTCTGTATTTTTTTTAGTTCAACGCTACCCCCTGCGCCGCTTAAAGCAGGGAAGGCAGTTGAAACATAGTATCAAATCACTTCGTTCCCCAATTTCAATCAATTTTTGATACATTGCGTGTTGAGTGGCGAAAATAAAAAAAATCAGCTTCACGCTGTATCCCGCACACAGCAGGATAGGCAGATGAAACCTAGTGTTAAGACACTCCATTAATTAATTCCTCCAAGTGGGATTAGAACCATAACCATCAGGTTTACAGTTAAACGCTTTGTTTCGCCACGGCGCGCGGCCTCAATAATTATAATAATTATTGATAGCTATCGTTTTGGAGTTGTTAAATGCAAATTTTCCTATTCTATAGCGTTACCTTGATTTTTATCTCAAAAATAACCTATTTTAATACAGCATCTTATGTTTTACAGTTATATTATACTAATAATATATACTATGTCTGAATTTTCAAATAAATTTCATCAGTTATTTTAGCTTCAGCTTCACGCTGTATCCCGCATATAGCATAGTATGCAGTCGGAGCCTAGTGTTAAGACACTTCATTCCCCAGAGTGTCGGAGCTCAACACCGGGTTATAGCCTTGACCCATTTTGCCTTGGCTCCAAATCAAAGAAAATAAAATATTAAAAAAATAATAATTCCCCCAATTGGGGATGAACCCACAACCGTCTCGTTACAGTCACACCCTTGTGACCCATCACCACGATTGCTTTATAAAAGTAAATTTTATATCATTTTATTGATTTATCCAACCGTAATAATATCACTGGTTTACTATCACTGTGGATAAAAAAAAAAAATTAACACAAAAACTTTAACTATTAACTTCAATATGAATTCAATGAACAAAAGACTTTTCCTTTCTATTGTTATCCAATTGCAAGGCACAGTCAGTAGTAGTATTGTTACCTATAGTTTCTATTAACCTTATTTTCTTTATATTTAAGATCCAAGTTAATTTATATTGTATAAGAAAATCGCAATTCAATTAAATGGCGGAAGGAAATAACTAAGACTTAAGAGTATCATTTAAAGAGAAAATTAAATAAAAAAAATAAACTTTTACCTATATTTAGATACCATTAAACGGTAGTAGTGAATTAATTGTAAAATCGATGGTTGTGGGTTCTTTTTCCACTCGAAAGTAGATTGTATTGTAAATGTGTTTTTTTTTTTTATAAAATATTATTTACTTAGCCTCAACTAAGTATTATAATACCATAAGGAAGATCCGTGAATACTGGCATCGATAAAAATAAATTACTATCAAACGCAAAGAAATCATTTTAAAGATTTACTTTATTATTTATCTATAAATATGTAATATCATTATAAAAAATATGTCTATTGCACACCGTCTTAGCCCAGGAGCAAGAGCATGTGACTGTAAACTCGGCGGGGTGCGGTGGACGGGTGGTGTGCGTTCGTTTCCCACTGGCTCTGAAAACGTACTCGTAACTAGGAAATGAGCACAGCGTTGAGTTCCGGCGTTGAGAGCCACTCATCTCCATAATTTGGCGAGAAGTGGGCAATTTAAGTGTCTTAATGGGAACGGAGTGTCTCAATAATACTAAGTTCCTAGATTTACATAGGCAGGATACAGCATGAACCTAAAAAAATATATAAAAACTGACTTTGCACGAAAAGTACGATTTAAAAAAATTGCATGACATCAATAAATCATCTAATTTAGTAAGCAGTCATTTCAAACGTTCTGTATCCACGACTGGTAATCGTATACTGTGTCTAAATTTTCAAATAAATTTAATCAGTTATTTTAGCTACAGCTTCATGCCGTATGCCGCATATAGCAGAGTATGCAGAGGGAACCTAGTGTTAAGACACTCCATTCCTCAATGTGTCGGAACTTAACACAGGTGTTGTTAAGGCAATAAAGACCCGGGTCTTTATTGCCTTAACCCATTATGATTTAGTTCCAAATTAAAGAAATTAAAATATTAAAAAAATTATAATTAACTCCCCCGATTTGGGGATGAACCCACAGCCGTCTCGTTACAATCACACCCTAGTGACCCATCACCACGATTGCTTTATTAAAGTAAATTTTATATCATTTTATTGATTTATCCAACCGTAATAATATCACTGGTTTACTATCACTATGGATAAAAAAAAAAAATTAACACAAAAACTTTAACTATTAACTTCAATACGAATTCAATGAACAAAAGACTTTTCCTTTCTATTGTTATCCAATTGCAAGGCACAGTCAGTAGTAGTATTGTTACCTATAGTTTCTATTAACCTTATTTTCTTTATATTTAAGATCCAAGTTAATTTATATTGTATAAGAAAATCGCAATTCAATTAAATGGCGGAAGGAAATAACTAAGACTTAAGAGTATCATTTAAAGAGAAAATTAAATAAAAAAAATAAACTTTTACCTATATTTAGATACCATTAAACGGTAGTAGTGAATTAATTGTAAAATCGATGGTTGTGGGTTCTTTTTCCACTCGAAAGTAGATTGTATTGTAAATGTGTTTTTTTTTTTATAAAATATTATTTACTTAGCCTCAACTAAGTATTATAATACCATAAGGAAGATCCGTGAATACTGGCATCGATAAAAATAAATTACTATCAAACGCAAAGAAATCATTTTAAAGATTTACTTTATTATTTATCTATAAATATGTAATATCATTATAAAAAATATGTCTATTGCACACCGTCTTAGCCCAGGAGCAAGAGCATGTGACTGTAAACTCGGCGGGGTGCGGTGGACGGGTGGTGTGCGTTCGTTTCCCACTGGCTCTGAAAACGTACTCGTAACTAGGAAATGAGCACAGCGTTGAGTTCCGGCGTTGAGAGCCACTCATCTCCATAATTTGGCGAGAAGTGGGCAATTTAAGTGTCTTAATGGGAACGGAGTGTCTCAATAATACTAAGTTCCTAGATTTACATAGGCAGGATACAGCATGAACCTAAAAAAATATATAAAAACTGACTTTGCACGAAAAGTACGATTTAAAAAAATTGCATGACATCAATAAATCATCTAATTTAGTAAGCAGTCATTTCAAACGTTCTGTATCCACGACTGGTAATCGACCACAAATTGCTTTGGTTTATAAAAACAATTTAATATCACGAAATACGACCGATTCTTAAAGGGAGGAAAAATAATATTTTTTTTAAGTTGGATCATAAATTTCTAGTTATGGGTTAAACAAAGATAGCAATCTACAAAGGGGCTAATATGGTAAACGTGCAATAGATATAATTTTGCAATATGAAAATATAAATTACAACATAATAATAGTGATTGTGAAATCAGATATATTATAAGATATATATATATATTTTAATGTCGGTCGGTCGATGAGGCCATCGTGGCGCATCAGAGCAGAATGTCTGACCGTTAACGCGACGGTTGAAGGTTTGATTCCCACTCTTACTCGGGGTAATAATTTTCCTCAATCTAGTGACAAGACAAATTGCGGAGTCGAGTTCCGCCGCAATGTCTCGAAAATTGAGTGTTATAGCACTAGCTTTATTCTGCCTACATATGCGGCATACAGCACGAAGCTAAAAAAAAATTTTCGAATTTAGTTATCATTGAGTTTCATTATCGAGCACGAAATATTACAAAAGAAGCGGATAGCGGCAAATTAAGTTTCCCCGCGTACAAGATAAGATATAAACGTTGAAAAAAAAAACATTCTACTGTGAAGTGCTACATGTCATTTTATTGCTGTAACGATAATGTAAAACTTGGTCCGCCTACGTTGTATTATCTGCACGCAACATCAAAAATTTCCTAACAAGTCTATATATGTGTTTTATATACTAAATTTTATATGTGGACACAACGAGCTGTCAAATATATCACTATATTTTTTCTTTCTTTTTTTTAATAATAAAAATAATATTGATTATGATTATAACAATAAAAGAGTATAATTTATTTAAAATGAAAATTGATCTTAAATTAAAATTAAAATGTTCACAATTTCGAAACAATACGACGAAATAATATAACAAAAAAATTAAGTACCAATTGGGGAACGGAGTGTCTTAACATTAGGTTCCCTTTGCCTACCCTGCTGTGTGCGGGATACAGCGTGAAGCTAAAAAAAAAAAAGCACCAATCGGTACTCAATCAGTTAATCATAACATCACTCACACCTATTTATACAAACACATCACAATATTAACTAAAAAACACAAAACAAATTTAATTAATATCAATTCCAATTTCTCATTAGGGTATCCCCCTTGTCGGGTGTCAGAAGCAAACCGCCGGGGAGTTCCTTAATTGCCTGCAGCAAGGTGCCAAGTGCAGGTACCTATCGACAGTACTGCTAATGCAGCTGTTGCACCGCACTGCATTGCTATAATTATAGCGAAACTTCTGCACGGACACCAGAAGATATTGATTTCCAATACTTGGCTATAGTTAGTTAGTGGAGAACTTGTTCTGTTACAATTTCATGAATTGAAAATTATTGGTTTATGATTTATTACGGGTAGACAGAGGGAACGTGGAAGCCTAGTGTTGAAACACTCCGTTTAAATTGAAACGCTTCCGTTTCTCACTTTCCAGATAATTCTGGAGGCTTTGAGTGGTGGAACTCAACGCCGCGCTTTGTCTCAACACCAGAGCGGAGAAATGAATATTTCATTTCCTCGAGTGTAAACCTAACTCACAACCTGCCGCTTTTACAGTCACTTCGTAATAGACTCTTAGGTATCGCACAGTTAAATACCTAATAGTTAGATACCTAAATAAAATTGAATACAGAATTAAAGTTACTTTCAAATCTACGAAGATTGTTAAATCTCATATAATATAAAGCAAAACTCGAGTATATGTACAATTTTCTTTGTCTCCAATAATAAAAAATTACATTGCAGTCAAAATTGACTCAAAATCGTGTAAAGACTTTAGGAATTGTTGTAAAGGAAGTCGATTATGAAGTGAAAGTTAGTAATTTTTACCAAAACCATTTGCCATAATGTTTCTGTGACAATACAAAAAATGGTTATTCTGACAACTTTCTTTACCACTATCTCTTTATAAACCTTAATATCAAATAATCACGAAGATTCTCGAGGCTTTGTGATTGTCGAATAGTTTAGATTTAAGTAAACGTGATTCCAGTCGTGGCGCAGGGGCACAAAGTGTGGCTGTAATAGCGCATGGTTGTGGGTTCGATCCCCACTCGAGGAGATGAAATATTTACTTAAATTTATATTTCCATTTCTTCGTTCTGGTGTCGAGGCAAAGTGCGGCAATGAGTTCTGCCACTCAACACGCAATGCCTCCGGATTTCGGCAAAAAGTGGGGAACGGAGTGTCTTAACACTAGGTTCCCTCTGCCTACCCTGCTGTGTGCATGGATACAGCGTGAAGCTGATTTAAAAAGAAGATATCTCTACATATGCCAATCCAGCTCTTATCTTGACATTGGGTTTTCCTTCTGTCTCCCATAATATAGGCGCGCTGAAGATAGAGAAAACGAAGTTAAAAATTAACACAAATATCTAATCTATAGAAAGCGTCGAAACAAGCAGGTCAAGGATTAAAATCAAAATTGCATACAAACCAATTACTGACACGAAAACATTCAAATATCGAGAACATCTCAGCTATCTTGTGGTAATTAAATATGTTTATAACGTGTAACTATTATAGTTAAAACATAGTTCTTCAAGTTTACTTTAGTTTCTCAATAAGAATGGAGCAGTTTAATCTATAATACTATCGCAAACGCAACGGTTGTGGGTGCAATTTCTGAAAATTTTCTACTAAAAAAATCCTAAATGGGAACTCAGTAGAATTCAGCGGAAAGTGTAAAATGGAAATATCTTAATAGGAGCGGAGTTCCTTAACAATAGATTCCTACTACTTCCTACTTCTGCCTACCCTGCTATAAGCGTGACGCTAAAAAATATTATTTATTTGTACATATTTAAAGCTAAAGTTATATTAATTACACTGTATTTTACTCTCGGTTCAAGCATATATTTTATCTAATGACACTTGGAGAACAAAATACATACATAAATACGTTCGACTCATTGGTTTCAGATATTAAATTCGAACGTTTGTTTATATGAAACATAAATACTCTTACATAAATATAACAAACAGTAAACCCTAAATAAAATAGAAACAAAAACCTACTAACCAAATCTATCTATCAACGATCATACAAAAGAAATCAATAAAAATCAATAGATAGATAGATAGATACTAAAAAAGGTAAAAAAAGTAACACAATTTAAAAAACCAATAAGCACACCGGATAAAAGGAACTAAATTTCACGCCCCATTTAGTTGATGAAGCTAGAATACATTTCGGCCATGAACGAGCATAAAACACAGGCGGTTATTGCAAAGTAATTTCTTTTGTTCTCATTACTTTCTCTTCGAATCTTGTGCGCGTGCTTCGCTTGCTGTTATCACTTGCGTGTTAACGTGTTTGTTTTTTTTTTTTTTTTTATTGTGTTTTTTTTAAGAAAAATAATACTACAATGACATTTTCTTTGCATGGTTTTGTATATTCCTTTGTACAGTAGGGTACGCAGAGGGTACTGCTTGTTAGCAAAGCGGAGACATTAAAATTATTCATTCTCCCGAGTGAGAATCGAATCCATAATCGTAGCGTTTACAGCCAGACCCTGTGCCGCTGCGCCACTGCGACATCTAAATTAGTAAAGTCAATTACAATTTTCTTTAATAAATTACTAAATATATTTATCAATAAAAAAAATGTTTATAGTTTTTGATTTTATTATAAGCAATAAAAACGTTTTTCAATTCAGTATAATTTCTTGTTAAAAATATTTTGTTTCTGTACCAACACTTTTGTGTTGTGTATGGCCAATATGGCTCACTTCAATTTATGGTTATTATAAATATTTGTAGGTACTGCTAAAGTAAGTTTATTAAATAACAACACCCAACAGCTTTCATTTATTCAACTAAAAATATACTTGATATTGATAAAATATATTTTTACCAATAATATTTAGTATATTATTGGTAAAAATATATTTTCTCGGTCTGTTTCTAATACTAAGCTGTGTTTCTAAAGTCTAGATTTTAAACAGAATTTACTTTAGTTATCTAATATACAATATCTAATATGTTAATTATAAACGTGAAAGTCTTAACACTAGGTTCTGCCTACCCTGCTGTGTGCGGGATACAGCGTGAAGCTGATTTGATTAATTAATTATAAACAAAACAAACAAAAACATAAACCATTACAATTAATATAACCAGACACACTCGCGCCATCAAGACACATCCAACGGAACAAAAGAACCAACATATAGCTACATTTGTCGCTAAAATCATAACCCTCATTTTGGGCTTTGTCACAAGGTAAAAAGTCATACATACATATAAAATTAAATCAAATTAAATAAAATCAGCTTTACACTGTATCCCGCACACAGCAGGGTAGGCAGAGGGAACCTCGTGTTAAGATACTCTGTTCCCCACATTCCGCCAAATTCTGAAGGTATTGCGTGCTGAGTAGCGGAACTCAACGCCGCGTTTTGCCTCGACGCGAACCAGAGCGAAGAAATGAAAATATAAATGTAAATAAATATTTCACTTCCTCGATCGAGGATCGAACCCAGTTGATTTTACAGTCACACTTTGCCTCTGCGCCACGACTGGCCTCAGACCTTACATATAAAATAATACAACATAAAGAAATATAATCTACATTCTTCCACTTTCCAGCAAAGTACCTTTAAGGAGATAGTCTACAAAATGTATCAAGATTGGGCACATATGGAAAGAAAGTTTCACACAAATCTGCGTTCGTTGGAGCATCAAACCGCTTTGGAATAATGACAGATTACAAATAGATGAAAGTGAGTTTCATTGTATTGAATTATTTCCGTGTTTTGTATCAGTGTACTGGATTTCTTATGATTCTTATTGGAGCGTAGGACGCGCGTTGTATATATAGTATGTTTTCCTTTTAAGGTAGCGAAAGAAGATAATGATATTAGTAGTACTAAAACTTTTTAATTTCTAATATTTAAAGTGGTCATAACGCAATTGTGTGACTGAAAAGGCGACCATTGTGGGTTCGATTCCGATTCAGGGAAATCGTCTGCCGAATTCTGGAGGCATTGCGTGTTTAGTGGCAGTACTCAACGGCGCGATGTGCCTCGACAGCAGAGCGAAGAATAAATTTAAGTAAATATTTCATCTCCTCGAGTGGGGATCGAACCCACAACCAGTCGATTTACAGTCACACTTTGTGCCCCTTCGCCACGACTGGCCTCTTCTATATATACTTGCCAAAATAACCAAACAAAAAATAATATGACAAACCAAAATGCATAGTTAGTTATTCATCATTCACATTTTCTCTACCTACCTACAAAATTCTAAGAAATAATTACAGAAAAATCAAAATTACAACACATAAATTGAGCCAGTGAGAAAACAATAATAGTTATTTAGTTCCATTTAAGTCAGCTGTAAACGTTTGTAAAGTAATACTAGATTTTATAATTTACAGTAACAACTTGAAAGGAACTATAACGGTATTTTATCTGTAGACCACCTTTACTAACCAATGAAAATTAAATATTTTTTTTCCTTATTTATTTACTACTAAAAATATTCAGTCTTTGTAGTTTCTATTTCTTCAAATAATCACTTAATAATGTTGTATAAAATATAATTATTTTTTTATATGGAGAAACTTCAAAGTTCTCCTAATGTATACAAATAATATACTTATTTAGTAAACTAAATTTCGGTCGTGTTCTAAATTACTTTCAGACTTTTGATAAGAAAATGCTTAATACGTTGGGTAACATTTTCGTAATTTCCATAGGGATACATTCTTGTAGTATAAGTAAATAAAAATTTTTATTAAGAAAATTCTTTAAAAATACGTAAGACATACTAAACAATGAGGAGGTACTGTTCGCAAAATCATTTGCGGCGACAATATAAAATAAAATACTGTTATTCGTCTAGGGAATCTGCATATCCTAACAAAATCCAGCCTTCTACGTACAGTACTTTCAATCAGTCAGTCATTCAGTCAGTAACGGTGAAATAATTCTATATATTAATATACATTTAAAGATAGCTTTATAAGATAAGAATAGCTTTGGGGCCAGTCGTGGCGCAGCGACAAGAAATGTGACTGTAAGACTGGTTATGGGTTCGACCCCCACTCGAGGAGATGAAATATTTACTTAAATTGACGACTGTTGGTAACATATTCTTTTTTTATACCTATTTCATAAAAAATAACTTTATATCTACAAACCTATATTGTAATGTGGTACTTAAATCTATATTTATACTGATGTTTTATGAATCCTAAAACAAAAGGTCAAGTTGATATAAAAATACTTAAGTTCTTTTAGCTTATAGTATCATAATAAAAATAAAAAATAAATATATATACCTATATATATTGTATTTTTAACATTTTTAAATTATTATTCCACAATTAGGAAAGAAAAATAATGCTAACAACATAAATACGTTGTAACAAGCGTATAAAAATTTCGACGTAGCTTGATGAGAACGTATGGCTCTGTGGTCTGAGCGCCTGGTAGGTTTCCTGGAAGCGCGGGTTCGAGTCCCGCTACGTTCAAATTTTTATACGTTTATTAAATAAATATATATTGGTATTGATATAAAAATATTTTACATCTCAAATACAAATACCTAATATATGTTATATATAGGGTGTTTAACAATTACTAAAACCATAGTATTCTCAGTACCAGCATTGGCTATAGTAGACCACAATAGATGACCACAACAAAAGCGAGGTTTTTAGGTTCAGACAGAGCTGACCTCGAGTGAATGTCAATACACGACATTCCTGGCTATCAGCACAATTTTTGTGACATTTTTTTTTGAGTGGCTGAACTCAACGCCGCACTTTGATCATGCTGTATCCGAATATAGCAGGATGCAGAGGAGACCTAGTGTTAAGACATTCCGTTCACTACTTTCTGCCGAATTTTTCGAAGCATTGCACGTTAAATGGCGGAACTTTTGCCTTGGTACCAAGAAACGAAAATATTAAATATTTCATTTCCTCGAATAGGATTCGAATCTATCACCTACAGTCACACTCTAATATCGCTGCGCCGCAACAAATTTTTGGTATTTCAATACAATTCCAATGATATCCATTTCCAACCCAATTCCTTAGCTTTGACAACCCTATCCAACCTAAAGTACCGTTAGTCGCACTAAATTAACAAAGCGGAACGGCCCAGTTTACAGTTTTACATATCAATGGAGATCACGAAACCGAAGACCAACACCGTCTGGAGTTTCTCTTCATGGTGACTGATCAAGCTTGACGCTTAGTTTTATATACAGCTAGCTATATGTAATGTTAGAATGTGGAAAATATTTCATTAGAACGCAAAAAGTTTCACATATACATATTATTGTCAAAATATAAAAAGGGAAAATATTTTTAAATATTTTTTCAGCTTCACGTGAAACGCAAAAGGAGCGTAGTGTTAAGACACTTTTCCCCATTTTCCTACGAAATCTAGAGGCATTGCGTGTTGAGTGGCGGAACTCAACATCGCGCTTTGCAATGTTACATATTTGATTTCCTGTAGTGGTAATCGAAGCCACAACCTGTTGCATTTACGCTTGTGCTCCTGCGCCACGACTGGCCTTAAACAATAAAGAGAATATAATATTTTTATTTAAAAAATATGATTTACTATAGACGTCACTCGCAAATTTATTTACGTGGACTAAGACATAGAAGATCTCCTTTATACTCAATAGGAACGTTAAATATAAAAATATAATTTTAATATATAAGATTAATAACAACAATATAAAATGTTGACACAACATTCACGATTACCCGCAGGTGATAACGGGACAGTGTATAATATGGCAAAAGATAAATTTACTTTCTTAATTATAAATATTATTATATCCAATTTAGAATAAACATTCAAATATTTATGATAGAGAATCTTTAAAAAATCGAGAATTCAAATTTTCAAATGAATAAGAAAAATGATCTATAGATCATTTTGCTATATGGAAATGGCTATAGCCTAAGTTAAGTTTATTTATTTTAGCCCAATAAAAACGCGTGTTCTTTAATAAAAAGAACGTCATGATAAAAGTGTAATTTTACTAATCATTTAACAAAAGTAAATGTAACAAACCATCTCACAGATTAAAAAATCTAATATAAAAGCCAAAAGTACAAAAAAAAACACTTCTATATCAATATTAACAAAATTTAAAAAAAAATCATTTTATTTTTACGTATAAGTTTTTTTTTTAATTATATTAATATTAATATAGAATTATAAAAAATAAACGAAACATTTACTTAAAAAATTAAAATAAAATGTAGTCGTGGTTTCTAGCCACAATCGTTAGTCCAATCTACCAAAAGCTCATCCATTTAGTGAAATCTAACAAGAAATGGCTATACTGGTACCGCTAATAGAAGCATTACTGTTGAACAAAAACTGCACTTCATTTTTTCTACTAAAAATAGGTGTTAAGACGTTCTAAGTGTTCGTACGACATGGACAAAAACACACATTAATGATCGCCTAGAAAATACGTCCTAATTAAGTACTAAATCATATTCGTTTACTGTAAATTATCAGCTTCACGCTGTATCCCGCACACATCAGGGTAGGCAGAGGGAGCCTAGCGTTGAGACACTTCGTTCCCCACTTTCTGCCGAATTCTGAAGGCATTGCGTACTGAGTTGCAGACACCAGAGCGAACCAATGGAAATATAAATTTAAGTAAATATTTCATCTCCTGGAGTGGGGTTGTTGTTCGTTCAAAGTTGTGGGTTCAATACCCACAACCAGTCACACTCGGTTTTACACTCACACTTTGTGCCCCTGCGCCACAACAGGCTTCACTGTAAATTAAATATTGAGAGTCCATACAATTGTCGTTTTTTATAACTAAAATACGAGAAAACTTAGCTGCATTTTTTTCTAATAAAACCTGGTTTTTCTTCGCTTTAAAAGTAGTATACCTTTATTTGCGTAATATGTACTTTTATACTTATTTAGAAAACGTATAAAAATTTGAACGAAGTGGGACTCAAACCCGCGCCTCCTGGAAACCGACGTTATCACGAACGTATGGCTTAGTGGTCAGAGCGCCTGGACGGTTTCCAGGAGGCGCGGGTTCGAGTCCCACTACTTTAAAATTTTTATACGTTTTTTCGTTGTATTCCATTTCTCAACTTTCGCTGAATTTTCAAATTTTGCGATGAGTGACGAAACTCAACGCTTCGAAGATTAATAATAAAATAGGTTAACATCAGTAACCATATTGCTTTAATAATATTCTGTTTGTATATAATATCAATATAACTATAGTTCTAATAGTACCGGTTGGTATTGGGTGCGCCGCATCGGTGAGAGGGCGGTCAACCTTGGTGCATGGATCACTTCCTTCTAATAATATACACGTATATATCGTCAAGTTTATACGCAAACGGCCTTTGTTGTTGTGTCCATTTTTGTTGTGTGAAAAGAAATGTTAATATAAATCAGCTTCACGCTGTATCCCGCACACAGCAGGGTAGGTAGAGGGAACCTAGTGTTAAGGCACTCCGTTCCCCACTTTCTGCCGAATTTTGGAGACATTGCGTGTTGAATGGCAGAACTCAACGCCGCTCTTAACCTCGACACCACCGTCACACCTCGTGCCACTGCGCCACGACTGGCCGGTTAATATGTATACTACTTTTTGTTTATATAAAACTATTGATTTTAGTGATGTTGGTATTTATTAGTTTGGATTTCATATTTTAGATATAAAATTAAATTAAAAATTAGCTTCACGCTGTATCCCGCACACAGCAGGGTAGGCAGAGGGAACCTAGTGTTAAGACACTCCGTTCCCCACTTTCTGCCGAATTCTGGAGGCATTGCGTGTTGAGTGGCACAACTCAACGCCGCGCTTAACCTCGACACCAGAGCGAAGAAATGGAAATAAGAAGTAAATTTCACATTAAAATATTTTAGATATATTTTATTAGTTAAATATTTAAGTTTGTGAATATTGAAAATTTTCGATTTTGCTTTTACAATTTTAATCAATTTAGTTTTTAGGACAAAGAAATGGCTCTATTTTGAGATGGAAAAAAAAGAGTTTCTTTTTTATTTTTATAGAATAATCATTTTTTTTTAACTCAATTAAAAATGAAATATGGAACAAACCCTAATAAAATGATAACCTTCATAATATGAGAATATAATTTTATTATTATCACCTGCTAAGTGTCCAAGAGACCTACAAGCCCGTTTGCCATATGCTAAAATTTGTGACCCAAATAAACAAGCGAACCAAAATTATGAATCATCATGAAATGTACACAGAAATATCAACCTTATTCAAATAAAGGTAAATAATACTTTTATGTAAATAATATTACAGTATATTAAGCTTAAGTACAGCTGCACTTATATTCACCTGGCCGGAAGAAGTTGGAAAATACGTTAAAAACCAACTGTTTTTTTCTTGAAGATTACCTGGGAACAAAGGTTACATATATTAAAAGTCGTTATTACAATTAAATAAATAAAATTAATTAATTACAATCTAATTAATATATTTAAAATAAAATAAATTAAGAAATTGGAATTTATTTGATTGACATTAAGTTAATAAGAAAGAACAACAATATAAACAATTGAAACCGTGACTTATTTGTTAATATTATAAAATTAGAATTAAAACTGCCTTTTTTAAATTATTTATCTATTTAAATTTTAATAATTATTAATTATATACCGAAATCTCACTTAAGACGTAAATTTCACATTAAAATGTATCCAATTAAAATTTTCAATACAAAATTTTATCACTATATCACATACATTTATATGACTTCCAAAGATCGATTCTAATTAAACACACAAGTCACGTACTCAGGACAAACTCGTACTATAATTTCTTATAGCTAGTGCATTCACTGTAGGGAACCATAACTTTGAGTCGGAGCTATCAGTCTCCTTGACAATAATTGAAAGAAAACGATTCCCTATTCTCTAGGCTAGGCAGAGGAAACCTAGTGTTAAGACACTGCGTTCCCCATTTTCCGCCAGATTCAACGCCGCGCTTTGCCTCGACACTAGAGCGAAGTAAAGAAAATTTTAAATCTTCCATTTCCTTAAATGGGAATCGAACCCACACTACAGTTACAAACTTGAGCCCCTATGCCACGACTGGCATCCACTTTGCCATGTGGATCACAATTTCATATAGCTAGTCCAGAACCATAACTTTGTATCGAACATTTCAGCTATAAAGCCATCAGTCTCTTTGACAATTTCTCGGCATAGCATTCAAGATTTACAAGTACTTTCTCCGATACACGACTAAATGGAAATGTAATTATGCTTCGTAAATGCGTTTATTGGATTCCAAGCGTTTTCTTTGGTATGTTTATTATTTAAATAATTATAAAAGAGAATTGTGTTAATCGCTAATTATTGCTGAATAAAGTTTAAATTACTTTAAACACTGTTCTATAAAGAAATTAAACTGTATTATTTTCTGTTGTTTCCTAATATATGACTTTTTGAAATGTTAAAACTCGGAGTATTAAGCTAATTGGTTTATGTAAAATGATATGGTGGTATGTGTCGCTATAAAAATAAAGTTTGCTTTGTTCTTATCATACTGGTAAATGGGTAATCTCGTTTTCTCCCTATTCTCGTAGAAATTTCGAGTATCTCTTAGTGCCCCCCCTGCAATCTCTAACATAACTAAAAGTCTATACCAATTTTCAGCTTTCTAGATTTTCTAGTTTCGGCTAAGTCACTCATCGGTACGGTATAGTTAAAGAGCGTAAGAAATATTGTTGCGCTTGATACTTAACGTTATATTTCACACTGTTCGGTATTATTCGGTATTGGGTGACGAATTTCAATGCGAGATTTATATATATTTTTTAGCTTCACACTGTACTCCGCACAAAGCAGGGTAGGCAGAGGAACCTGCGAACGTAATGTTAAGACACTCTGTATAGATTAGGAAACCTCCATTCTCCGAATTATAGAAGCATAGCGTGTTGATTGGCAGAACACAACGCCGCTTTGCCTCGTTACCAAGGCGAAGAAATATATTTTTCATTCTTTCGAACAAAAAATATTTAAACATTATTCCAGGAAAGATTTAAGCTTAAAATTCTTATATACATTTATCGTGAGTACCCGACAGAGTCAACATTTCAAAAACAAATAGATGAAATTACATCTTTCTCATTAAAATGCCATTTGGTTAAAATTATTCTTGACACCGTCTTTGCGCGTTTGGAAAGTGACAATTGTATACAATTGTTCGTATCTTTGACCTTTCATTAGACAAAGTTCTTTGGTGGGTTTCACTACACATATTTGGTGCTCCTAAAGAACGGAGAGATTTATCACTATATCTTCAAATAAATCAACTAATACATTAAAAATTAAAGTATTATTCAAATACTAACGGGCCTTGAGGCCAGTCGTGGCGCAGCGGCACAAAGTGTGACTGTAAAACCGACTGGTTGTGGGTTCGATTGTCACTCGAGGAAATGATATATTTACTTAAATTTATATTTCCATTTCTTCGCTCTGGTGTCGAGGCAAAGCACGACGTTGAGTTCTGTCACTTAACACGCAATGCCTCCAGAATTCGGCAGATAGTGGGGAACTGAGTGTCGTACACTAGGTGCCCTCTGCCTACTCTGCTGTGTGCGGGATACAGCGTGAAGCTAAAAAAAAAGCGTTTAGAAACGTATTCAAAACTAAAGGTAGCGAAAGGAGTCTCGAAATATTCTTTCCAATTTGGCCATATCCTCCAAAATGCTTACGAACTTGTGTTGTTTTAAAGTAAACTTTGTTATACAAATACATATGAATGTCCACATATTTTTTCATCAATAATTCTTCAAACGGAATTCCAAGAAAAATGCACTCACTACAAACTACATGTGCGACAGTATTATCTCAGTCGAGAAAGCGACCAGACACAAAAGTGAGAAAGAAGAAAGCTGGAACTGATATTCGCAACCATCACCTCCGTTCCCAGACCTTCACAATGTAAATAAATCTCGTAATAAACGTAAGTATGTATGGTTGATGAAAACGTTACGCCATCGCCCCAAAAACTGTTCGCGCTTAACACAAAATGTAATTAATTAAAACTTTCTCCATGTATAGAGGTACAAAATTCATATCCATTGTGTTATATATAGAATTATGATGACTTAGATATATTACATATTTCTTTATAAAGTAATGATCATTATGTTGATATATTATATTAAATAATCATTCGTGATGACTGTTTGATATAACGTTATATAATGTGGTGA